>PVJI01022984.1:0-24286 GCA_004026765.1 Micronycteris hirsuta
GGTTTGATTTGACAAACATGTCTTACAGATAGTTTTAGCTCAACATACACATACAAACACACATGTAAAACTACAAATTTCATTTCCACTCAGTTAAAGTCTTACATTTGCTTTTGAAATTGTTTTATATTTAATAGCAACTTTTATTTCCATATATGAAATGATGAGATTTTTACTTGCACAGTTTGATGCATTTTGACATATGTTCAAATGTAGAACAAGACAGAGAATGTTCCATTACCACAGAAAGTTTCTTTTTTTTCTTTTTCCAGTTAAACATTATCCCTTCACCAACCAATGACAATTGCTATTTTTACTTTAATCACCAAATATTAGTTTTGCCCCTTGTTACTTTAAGGAATGTCGAGTTTTGTTGTGACAGGTAAATTACCAAAGGATTACCTTTATCTCACAGAGGCCTGGCTTTGGTTTTGTAAAGAGGCTTATGGAGATCTGTCCTTTGTCCTACTGAAGAAATTTTTAGTCCACAGCTTAATCCTAGGAAATGTCAACCTTGCATTTAAGTGAAATGCCAGATTTTTTTAAACAAACCATTCACTTTTGATGAGATTTGAACTTAATTTTTTTTTTCTTTTCCCTAGCAGAGGCGGTAGCTCTAAAAAATTACCCTGAGCTTCTATTTTCTTCTAAACTCCTTGGATTTTTGTCACTTGCATGGACAATTTAATAGGACTACATAGATTTGAGGAACACTTTTAAGTAGATTTTGAGAACCCATTTTTTTTGTGATTCCCTTCTTTTTAAAATTTTCTCTTCAATTTTCAGCGCTTTTGACAACTTCATACTTGAACATTTTTCCTTCATCTTAGTAACACAATCGTTTTCTGATTTCCCTTTTACTCCACTATGTGGCTTTATGACTGGGAGGTGTTCTTGGGGAAAAAAATAGCTAAATGTGACACATGACTTGTTTGCTTATCTTCTTCTAAGGATATCCCTGCAACTTTTACTTATTTAGAGTTGTTCTTAAACAGTTGATTTTTATATTTTATCTAGTTTGTATTTTTTTGTAGCTCAAGGTCTAACCAACGAAAGTTTCTCTGCTATGACCAGAATTAGAATTCCAAATCTTGTCTCTTAAATTAGAATTGAAATAAAATGTTTACTTAAAATAGAAAAAAAAAATATATATATATATAGTACATTGTTAGGATGTACATGTCAGAAAGCTCTTTTAGATTTATAAATTTCAGGTTAACTTTATTAGGTTACTCACTTCTTCTATGAATTCCCACCTCCCCCCCCCCAAAAGAGTTGGATATGTATACTATGTTTCATATGTAAATGTAAAAGACATTACATTTTTCTTACAATGTAAGATATGTAAATATACTTGTGTAGAAGAAGGTGATGATGATGATGATGACAATAATAATCAATTTGTGGCTACATAAAGCATAAAAGCTATTCTATCAGTTTTGGAAGTGACATTATTACCTACACTAGAGATCAAGATACAAAGCATTATGGGAAGATTGTTTTAAAAATAACTGAAATATCTTTTATTAATATGAATTTCTGCTCAGCTCAGAGTATTTACAATGTTTTTGAGGTGCATATGCTGATCTTTTTCATTTTTGCCCTTATTTTCTCAGAGTTGCTATATTATTTGAAGAACATCTATGAACAGTTATTTCATTTTATCACAAAAATACATATAAATTTTGTTTTCTTTGTCTATTTCAGAAGAAAAACTCTATTAACTATAGGATGTTTTAATTAGTGAGAATAGTAAATATTTAATTCTCAGAAAAAAAAAATTATACATACTGAATGATAGTAGTAAAGACATAGTTAAGAAATATATTCAAATTACTACAGCTAACACACCAAATTAGTAGTTTTAAAAATGATGGGGAAAGAACTAACAGGGCGATTTATTCACAAGTTCCACATTAAAAACAATGGGAAACAGCCTTAGCTGGGTAACTCATTTGGTTAGAGAGTCACTCTGATAGGCCAAGGCTGTGGGTTTGATTCGCAGTCAGGGCACATATAAGAATCAACCAATGAATGCATAAATAAGTGGAACAAATTGATGTTTCTCTCTCTTGTTCTCTCTGCTGCTTTCTCTGTAAAACCAACAGAAAAAAGAAAAGAAAAGAAAAACATGATGATAAGTCATCAAAACTGTAGGAATGATCTTGTTCTCTGGCCAAGATGGAGAAAAAAGAGCTATGTTATTCTTCTTAGTAAAAGAACAAATAAAACAGACAAAATACATAAAACAAATTCAAGAAATTGGGCATCAAACAATGAAGTAATCTCTTTAAAACAGGCAACATGTAGAAGCACCACTAAAGTTACCCTATTTAATGAGTGGAGAGAAATTACAAAATGTGTCACAAGTATACCAGGCAGAACCTGCCAGCCCCCTGATTTGAAGAGATGTAGCTGGGCTTCTAGGGTGGCAAAGAACATTAATATACGCAGAACTCAAATTAACAATGTGTGGCATACTACCCCAAATTTAGGCTTGTAAAAAAGTAGGGAAAAATGATGAATGAGAACAACCGGAAATGAAACATGATAGCATAAATTAAATGAGTCACTGTAACTATGAGTCGCTGTAACTCCGGTCTTTATAGGTAACACACTTGAGTAAAGCTTGGATAAGTTAAGTCAATCATGACGAAAAAGTAAAAAACATAGGAACATATAAATCTATAAAAGTAAAATATAAGGTCAGGTAAAAAGTACACTGAACATAAATAATAGCAGATTATATATTATAGCATTAATGTTTAGTAACTTTGAAAACCTAGTAATAGGAAATATATATTTATAAATATATATTATTTTCTATCTTGTATATAAAACACATATCTTTTCTGGGAAACGTTCATGATTTTTGAATATTTGCAAGTTTGCAGACTTAATCATGTATTATTATTTTTTTTATTATTGTTCAAGTACAGTTTTCTCCATTTTCCCACCACCACATTCCTCCACCCCACCCACCCCTACCTCCTACCCGCACTCTTTTCCCTCTTTGGCTTTGTTCATGGGTCCTTTATACATGTTCCTTGATGACCCTTCCCCTTCTTTCCCCCATTATCGTCCTTAAGAACCTGCATGACTCCACTTCAGGAAGACTAAAAACCCAGTTACAAAGTGGTCAAAGGACCTGAACAGATACTTCTCCAAGGAGGACATGCGGAGGACCAAGAGACATATGAAAGGATGCTTGGCATCACTAGCCATCAGAGAGATGCAAATTAAAATCAAATGAGATACCACTTCACACTGGTCAGAATGGCCATCATAAACAAATCAACAAACAAGTGTTGCAGAGGATGTGGAGAAAAGGGAACCCCAGTGCACTGTTGGTGGGAATGCAGACTGGTGAAGCCATTGTGGAAACAGTATGGAATTTCCTCAGAAAACTAGAAATGGAACTGCCTTTTGACCCAGCAATTCCACTGCTGGGATTACACCCTAAGAATCATGTATTATCTTTAAAAAATATTGTTTGCAAGAGTTTTGAAATTTTTTTGCCAACCCAAAGCTACCAAATTGTGACATTTTATAAACACATACCTTTTATAAGACACGGTGTTACCTTTTTACAAATCACATTAATTTACTAACATTTATATCTTTGTGGATTAAGCCTTCCAGAAAACAGTGTCAGATTAATACAACAAACATATATCTCGGCAGTTGCTGGAAACTTTCTGATAAGCAATAATTAGCCCAGAGACACATTACCTGAATTTTGTTTTAAGCTGGATATTTTTCACATTCATAAATGATTATATTCAGTTCTAACTAGGATTAAATAGTGAAGATATTTTACTATTGACCATTTTCATACAGACATAATGGTTTGCCAGCAATTAAACTAGTAATTAAACTAACTTTTAATTTTCTTACACTGACAATTAATATTTATTCTGCCTTTAGTGTTTTATGAGACATACCAGAATAAAATAAATTCTCAGTTATAATTTTAAACAATATAAACAATATAAGTTTCCAGAGCATATTCTGGATCCATAGAGTTTTTGACAATTTTTGTGATTGCTTATATCTATAGAGCATATGGTGATTATGAGTTTAAATAAATAGATCCAATTATCACCAAATATATAATCACAGAGAAAAATGAAATACGATTGGTATAAATTATATTGGGATGAAATTTGGAGTATTGCAGTTCAGAAGTGTTGTCAATAAAGGTGTCATAAAATGGGATTTTTTATTTACTTTAATAAGATGGCATAGTTTATAATCAACATCAATAAATGTGCATCACACATTATATTGCATGACTCCTTTATTCCTGGTTTGATAGCAGTTATAATCATAGAAGGATTTTTAAAGAGTTCAAATATTTGGCAAAGTGTTAAATGATAATTGTGTGTTCACTGTGAAATGTCCCTGCTGAACGTTTTACATAAGTATAGTGGCAATCAAAAATATTCCAATAGCACTCAGCAGGGACATTTCATATGCATATGCACATATATATATATGTATGAGTATATATATGTGTGTGTATGTACATAAATACACATACATATTATATGTATATACATAAATGTGTATTTTACACAGAAAGAAACAAACTTTCCTGTGCTGAATGACTAAATGTATAATCATAGTCATATTCACTGAGAAACACAATGTGAGTCTCTAAGATCTGCTTTCAGTAGTTTGTTGGAGCATGTCTTGGAAACAATTGTGGAGAACAGGAAAGCAAGATTTGGAAGAGGGTATTCTCCAACCGAGAAATCTCTAATAATGGCCTTTCAAAATTGTCCTAAAAGCAACTGCCCTGAGTCAAGGAGGAAGTATCTTTAATCCTCCGAATACTCTCCCTTTTGAATGCATGCTGTCCTCAAATAGGGTACCCAATATTGGGTAAGAATCTTGTAGGTAAAGAAAAGTTTTTGTGAGGGAAGAAGTTAGTATTTCTGATGGCTGGGAAAATGAATGTCTCCACCCAGAGAGAATATATGTGCAGTCTGCCAAGGCATCCACTGTGATCATTCTTAGGAAAAAATACTTCTTCTCATTCTGGTATTTTCTTCCATGCACACACACATATCTATACACACATGCGTGCACATATAAATACACATGTGTACACAGGGGCATATATATGTACTATAAATATACATGTGATCACACAAACACACATATATGTAATTTATACATATATTTCATAAGCATAATTCCATAGAAATATGTATGTTAATATCTCTTTTCATATATATTCTAAGCTGAATCAATTTATTTAACTCAAAATTAGAATTTTTTTAATTTTTTCTCTGTTAAGTTAAGAGCAGTTACATTCTTTTCTATTTTCATATAGACACCTTTAGTTTATGAAAAGATAAAATCCTATAAAAGAATAAATCCCCAACTAGCTACCCACCTAAGAATCTCTTATTTTATCAAATTATTACTTAAATTGTTTTCTAAAGAAATTAATATTTTTGTTTTCTTAGTTTCTTAGGAATAGTAGTTAACACTACATATTTTGGGGAAGTGAATAAATAAAAGAGATTGAGATAAGAGGTGGTTGAATATATAAAGCTTTCATTCAACACTAAT
The DNA here is from genome assembly GCA_004026765.1 of Micronycteris hirsuta. NCBI lineage: Eukaryota > Metazoa > Chordata > Mammalia > Chiroptera > Phyllostomidae > Micronycteris > Micronycteris hirsuta. Next base: position 5,584 of record PVJI01022984.1, read on the forward strand.
CATATGGCTAACTTTTAAAAACATCATAGCCTGACTGGCGTGGCTCAGTGGGTTGGACATCATCCCCAGACCTAAAAGGTCTCAGGTTCAATTCCCGGTCATCTGGGTACATGGCTCGGTTGAGGGCCAAGTCCCCGGGTAGGGGTGTGCTAGAGGCAACTGATTGATGTTTCTCTCATATATCAATGTTTTTCTTCCTCCTTTCTCCCTCCCTTCCCTTCTTTCTAAAAATAAATAAATAAATGAAATATTAAGAACATCGTAAACACAGAAATCTCTTTATCAAAAACAAGTTATCAAGATGAATGCTTGGTTTTCAGCTATTTAAAACTTTGTCAATGAAACATAATGTTCTTTTTTTTCTCGGCAAGTATGTTTTTCATTTTGATTAGCATAAATTAGTTTCCACAAGTTAGGAGTTGCATTGTAGGTGTTGTATGCAGAGATAAGCTCACAGCTATTTTGATTACTCTAGATCACTTGCACTTAACAAAACAAACCAAAAATAAATATATCTTGATTTTTTAAAAATTGTCTGTGCATTGGATAATGCATTTTAGTTAGAAAATAAAAATATTTATACTTTCTTCACTGTTTAAGTAAATGTCAATATAGAGTGACCATTATATAGTATAATGAAAGAGGAAACAAATGTGTCTGATAGACAACCTGCTCATAAATTTTATTTCTATGCATGTGTTCGCATTTTCATTTGCCATGTAAAAAAGAGTAGAATAAATGGGTCCAAAGTCTTGTCCATAACTCAGTCTTTGATTTTAAAAGGTGTAGAACAATTTAGTTCTGATCCTAAGAAAATTTCTGATCCTAGGAAAGTGCGTTGCACTTCTCAACTCTTACCTCTATTACAGATGTGAGTTCAATATCCCCTAATATGTTTACCAAGTGGTCACACATTCATAGGTATTTAGTTTCATCTTGAAACTATTTCTCCCCTGTAATTCATTTTAATTCCCATTGTCCTTAATGTTTTTAATTTCACAGATTTTTAAAAATCTACTTTTAAATTTCAGCTTTTAATGTGTCTGTCAGGCTTTAATAGCTAAGTTTGTGATTTCCATTACTTTTTTTATTGACGCTTTTAGCAGGGAAGAACTCATTTGTCCAGCTGATTTCCTGTTTAAGTCAACTATTAATGTCCACTGATTCCAACAGTACAATTGATGTTACTCATAAGTGTCATAAGGAGTTTTATTTTTTCTGGGGAAAAAAGGTAAAACTAGTTTTTACACGGTAATTTTTTTTATTCAGAATGTCTCAATACTAATTATGCTGCAATTAATTTTCCTTTATGCATGCAGTATGCTCAGAAAAATGACAAACCAAATCCTCAACAAATAATCCCTATGTGAGTATAAGGGATTGTTTTCCATTTTAAAATAAAACAACTCATTATTTCAAATTTTATATAAAAACTTTTTCATAAGAATTCCTTTGGCTTTTGAAGTTGCTGCCATTCACCTCTGACACAGTGCTTTACCACCACGAACACAGTTAGTGGTCAAGCACAGGCAGGGCCGGGAGCAAACGCAGAAGTAGCGGCTGTATTTGTGAGCTATTAAATTCTAAAAAATAAAATGAATAAACAAACAAACAAGACTCCTTTATTCTACTACAGAATGAGGGGTTACTAAATAGAATGTAGTAAATTGATTATATGCAGACTTACATATATTTAGGAAAGCATGGCATACAAATGAACTCTTTCCATTTTATAACAAATATTTTTGTTATTAACAATCTCAATTTGCATTATTAAAGAAGTACACTGGGTGTATATAGAAGAATAATATTAAACTGCAGTATTTTAATTATTTGTATACTTATGCATTATGAAAAAAATTATTTTTAATGATTCAAGTATTTTTGCCAGTAAGTAGTGACCAACATCCATTCACATATAAATATCACTTTTTTTAGAAGTAAATAAAAATTAAATTATTTTTTCTAAGTAAATAAAAACAAAATATATAATTGTCCCTTTAAACAATTTTATTAAGAAGCCCTGAATGGTGTGGCTCAGAGGATTGAGTGCCAGCCTGTGAACCAGAGTGTCGCTGGTTTTATTCCCAGTCCGGGCACATGCCTAGGTTGTGGGTCAGGTTCCCAGTGGGGGCACATGAGAGACAACCACACATTGATGTTTCTCTCCTCTTCTTTCTCCCTTCTTTGCCCTTTCTCTAAAAATAAATGAAATCTTAAAGAAAGCATTTTATTAAGTAAATATTCATAAACAGTATATATTTTTCAAATAATAATAAGAATGTACATTTTTTCAACTGCCACTAAAATATATACAAGTATAATTACACAAAAATAGAACATTCATATGTGTCTTTTGATAGCAGAAAATGAAGATAAACATTTTTTTTAAAGATTTTATTTGTTTATTTTAGAGAGAGGGCAAGGGAGGGAGACAGAGAGGGAGAGAAACATCACTGTGTGGTTGCCTCTCACATGGCCCTCACTGGGGACCCAGCCCACAACCCAGGCATGTGCCCTGACGGGGAATTGAACCAGGACCCTCTGGTTCCCAGCCCGCGCTCAATCCACTGAGCTATACCAGCCAGGGCAGAAGATAAACATTTTTATGCATGGAAGTTACCCCTTAAATCTAGGTGTCTTATAGATAACATGTTTTAGGGAATTTTATTAATATGACTTCTGAATATTATATTTCTGATTTTAGTTAGAAAAACAGATATTTCAACATACGTTGTACATATAAAGATTTGATAAATATTCTTATCACAAGTTATGTGTTTGCTCAAATAATTATTTTCTGAATATGGCAAATTTTTCTCAAAAGTTAGAGCATCTGCTTGTGGCAATAGTCTTAACAATGACTCCGTAGAGAATGGTCATTTGGCAAAGTACCCCTGCAGAAGAGATAAGCCTGAATTCATATGTTCAACAGATGGCAAGCTGAATAAGGTGCAGCTGAAGTTAAATATATATTTTTAGAGGAAAAAAGTATATGTTGAAGAGAAAGTAATAATGTAAAAGAGGAATATTAACAAGATATCTTGAAACAATAGTGAAATAAGGTCATTCTAAGTCATATTATTAAAGTTTCACGCTGAGAAAAAATAATGGGACCCCGCTGGACTAATTTCAGCTTTAATTTATGACATGACCTTTGGGCCACAGTGTGACATTATAATAAAGATATGTCTTTATGCTAAGCTAGATTTAGTTCTGTAGTAAGAGGAATTTGTTTCATAATAAATCTGTATGAATATTTTACTTTAATGCATGGTTTGGTTTAATTCGTATAAACCTGAGCCATCAAGCCATACTATTTCTATTCACTTATTCTGTGATACTGCTTCATGCAAGGTGAGATTCTCTTTTTTCTTTTTTTGGATAACTGATTTGCTACAAACTTTAAATACTTTAGCAATTTACCATATAATCAAAGTTCATGTAAACTATTTGCTGAAGATTAGCACTCTGCTCCCAGGTTTGTGTTATGACTTTCATATTCTAGATGAAATTCCTTGAAAATGATTTTTACATTCTCATTTTCTCCCAATGTTTATCTCAACATTTTTTGTTATTGACATTTTCCAGTTACAAATTCGTCTCTATTTTTCCAGAGGAGTAAGGCAATATCTTTACTATAACCATTATTGGAGCAAGTCAAACTTGAAGCCCAATTATGATTGCCAACATGATTTTGAGCAAAATGGTAAATTGTGTGAACTAGTCTCTGGCTATTGCCAGTCTGTCAGAAATTCATTTCTTTATATTGGTTCTGAATTGTCCATAAATATAAACATACTGACATTAAGTTTTATAATATGTCTTCAAATGTAGCACAAAGTTCCTTTAACAATTTGTAGTTAATGGACCATGTTAAAATAAATGAATACAAATTTTGATCTATTTATTTCCAGAATTCATTTTTCTATAGTTTCACAAATATGTATGTAGTGCAATTAAATATCTATGCGACTGCAATGACCAAAGCAAAAGATTTTAATAATTCTGATGTTATATTATTGAACTCAGTCTTTTCACTATATTCAACATTGTGCATAATATTAATGGTTTTGTTTTAAGTTAATTTCATAGTCCTTTAGAACTCAGTTTCTGGAGAAAGACTCTAAGATTGATCCACTACTTACTGTATGGACGTACGATAACTCATTCAACTTCCCTATTGCTTAGTGTCTTAATTTCTGACGTACCATCTCTTCTACTGTATTCTACTGACCCTCGGACACGACCTGGCCCAGTGTGAGGGTGCAATGAAAACACAAGGATGCACAATCAGTGAGAAAGGCTCATTGAGGATGCCTTGGGGTTGGCTACAGAATCCTCTTTCTAAAAGGAACTTCTTTTAGGCCTAATGTTTGCCTCTTATCATAGTGGGTATATTCTGAAAATGTCTCCCTATCTTCCTGATGATTGCTATGCAATTTATCCTGCATTATTACTATTATTTTGTAATGTATTCTCTAGTGTAATCACTTAGCCAAAGAAAGGCCTTCTCATTTATCTATCTCTTTAGAGATATAACAGTTTTAGCTTTTAATAATGTGAATCATTTTATACTTAATATCCCTTACTACAAAAAGTGAAATCATTGTAACTTCAGCCTCCACAGTATGTCATTTCCATATTTGTTTGTTTCTTCTCATTTTAAGCCTTATTATTTTTGTTTTTTTGTTTTTGCTAGCATCATAATTCAATCCACTTTGATAAGCAGTTACATTGTATTATGAGGTTTTTCACTTTTTTTCTCTGAGAAACAATCACTTCATTAAGGGGTTACTTACAAAGATGTAGCCCTGGCTGACATACCAGCTTTTCTGAGTCAAGGGTGGTCACTTTCCCCCATGTATTTGACAAGATCCTAGGTACCAAAGGAGGAATAAAATTGTTTCAGCTGTATTCTGAAATTGAGCCTTAGAGTTTCATCTATGGTCTAAATTTGAGGTCAGCAAACCTCTGCAAAAGGCCAGATAGTAAACATTTAAGACTTCACAGTTCATGTCAACTCTGTCATAACTACTCAATCATGGCATGAGTGAAAAACAGCCACAGACAATGTATAAAACTCTGACTGTGGCTATGTTCCAGTGCAAACTAATTTTTTACAAAGTAGGCGGTGAGCAGGTGAGTGGGTCATAGTTTGCCAATCCCCACTTTATATCCTAAAAATTACATCACAACTTAATAGATCATCCAAAATGCCTTTTGCAAATTGTGTTCCAAATTTTCATTTTATTTTATAACAGGAATATAACAAAGGAATTGTATAACACGAGGATAACAAAGTATAGCAAAGGAATACTGGGGAGAGCAAAATCACTCATTCATTCATTCATTTCTTCAAATATCTATGGAACGTGCAACGAACTAGGTATTTCTGTTACTGAGGATTCAAAAGTTAAAATAAAATAAAGAACAATGATTTGCTTTCAAGTAGCATATATTCTCACTCCCCCGTTCCAAAAGTTTTTTGGTGGAAAATGAAGAGAAGCTGAATATTAAACAGCTAATCAAAAGTGGAATTAAAATGGATGTTAACATTGTAGTTTAGTAACTTTTTAGTAACATTGACATTTACTAGCTTGTAATCTTGGTGAGGCTATACAATGTCTCCTATTTTATGTTCTTTATTTCTAAAGTCAGATAGTTAATAGTACCTGCCACACAGTGTGGTTGAATGAATTAAATAAATAGATATAAATTATTTAGCTCAGTTCCTGACACTTAGTAAGCACTAAATAACATAGCTATTATAGTCTTAATAATCTAGGACCACTCAAATCTTTATTTTGTCCAATAATGGAAGATATACAATTATAAAATCATTTATGAATTAAAACTTTTGTAAATTAAATTATTTTAAAACTATGTAAATAAAAACTTTTGTTTTTAACAATCACACCTTGAAATATTGTTACTGATATCTAAATAGAAACAGAAATATTTATTTTGAATCAAACATCAAGAGAATTCACAATAAGATATAGTTCATTTGTAGTTTAAAAAATACAGCAGAAATAAAACTGCATGCATAATATTCTTGGACATCTTTTACTGACTTACCAAAATAAAAATACAGATTATGCTATTTTACCTAGTAGATATATAAGAATATTTCAATATAAAAATACTGTATCAAATTTGTATTTAGATGAAAATTAATGAAATTATATTCAAATTTTAAAAAGAGAATGACCAGCCATTCATAAAATATGTGTGTCAAAATACTGCAAATATTATACACACATGGGCACAAACACACAGTAAACGTACCTGGTCTTTGGACAATATAAACCTTCCCTCCCTAACTTCAGAAAAATACAAGTGAAGCCGTTTTAGGAGGAAGATTAGTTGTCAGTCAACTAGTGGTCACTCTGCATGCTGTGAAATACTTTTCCTCTAATGTTAACCTTAAAACACTAAAAGTGTTTGTTGCCTAAATAGCGATGTATTCTTCATTTGCATATTATACTAACATTGAAACCTAAAATATTTCCGTTTTCCTGAATGAATCAGCTGGGCAGTGGTCTGGGCCAATCGCCAGGGCTTGTGTTGCGTGTGCTGGTAAAATATCAAGAGCATCGTTCCCACATTTTATTTCAATTACAGAAATAGTACAACCTTTATTTTTTGTGGATTTTAAAGATACTTTTGCTATGCAGTTTATATACTTTTGTGATATTATATATTTTCATTTGTAGGAAGTTCCACTTTATACAATTCATCGTGATGTGTTTGGTAGTATATCTACTATAACCTTAAAAACTTTAGAGTTTCTGGAATGTAGACTATGTGAGGGAAAATCAAGATTACATTAAATATTGTTTCTCTTCTGCACTAATTTTTCAGGGAGCTCAAATGGTAAATACATTATTAAATGACAGTTATTAAAAAAAGAAGAAAAAGACTTCATTTGGGTTACTATGAAAAATATAAGCCACTGTAACTCATCAGTGGCACATTTTATTATTTAGACATTCAACTACATAGAAATATCTAGGCCATTACACTCAAACTCATTTGTACTGGCAAATGTGACACTTTTAAGAAGTTTCTAGAAAACAGTTCTTTGTTTTGGGGGGCAGTTACTAGCCTACACGTGAGATTAAATTTAAATAAAATGTAAACATGCTGTATATTATAGTGACAGATGATTCTTACCAGTGTTGTCTTTTGTGTCAGGTAATCTGTGCTGTAAGGGGAACACAAAAACAAAAACAAAACATTAAGTTTTGTTCATAATTCACAAATTTTAATGTATTGGTATTTAACATGGTGTAAACTCAGAGTCTGGTAATCTATAGCTGAACCATACGGTTTGACTTTCTGATTTTCCACCATTTCTTTATGTAGAATTTAGACTTGTGATAGGGCCAATCTGGGGCATAGAAATACAAGGAGCCATCGAGCTCTGAGCTGCACTAGGAGCATTGCTTAAAGGAAGCTTAAGTGAGCCCTCGGTAGTACTATAGGAGTAAACTATCAAAATGACTACATTTTGGCATTTGCTCCACATTTTTTTCTCTTAAAAGCAAACAACAAAAGCATGTGGGTTTTCCCTAAAATATGATAAACTCTTGTTATGGATTGAATTGTGTTCCCTCAAATATATGTTGAACTCCCAGCACTGGGACTTTCAAATGGCCTTATTTTGAAATAGGGCCTTTGCAGTGTAGTCAAGTTACAAGGTCACACTGGGTTAATACAGTCTGTAAAGCAGCATAACTGGTGTCCTGATGAAAAGAAAAGAGACACGCTCGGGAATAGAGAATATCACGTGATGATGGAGAGAGAGATAGGAATCAAAGTAAGAGGCAGAAGACTGATTTTCTCTTTTAGTGCCCAGAAAGGACCCAACTCTGCCGGGACCTGGATTTCAGATTTTTGATTCCAGAATTATGAGTAAATAAATATCTGTAGTAACATATTTATGAAGCCACCCAATTTTCAGTACATCGTAAAATGCGAGAGAAAAGAAGTAAGCTGAGGAATGAACTGCTGAATAAAAAGAAAACAGAACTTGATGATTTGGAAAATTCTAAAGTATCAAAATTAAAAAGCAAACAAGCAAACAAACAAAAGCTAAGCGTGCTCTGAGTATGGCTGGATAAACTTTTGATGGAGAGATTAAGTATGTGTGACCCATGGATTCAATGAATTATCTTGAAGAAATATTGCCAAGTTGGACTGAAAGGAGAATAAATGGGAAAAGCAAAGGAAGGATGACTCCTGGGATTCTTCAAGTTCCAAATGGTCCAATCGAACTAACTGCTCAGCTGTGAAGATGCATTGTCCTTCAAGAAAAAGAAAAAATGACCTTGAGGGTGGCTCAAAGGCCATCAGGTTTGCTGCTGCACACACAGGCCTATTAATCATAGTCGCCGCCAACAGCTGAGACGGTAAAGATTCTGCTCAGTCAGCCAGGAAGACAAACATTAAGCCACGGAGTTTATTGTCAGGATTAAAAACCTACGGAATTTACCTGGCTGTATTTCAATTTGCTTTGCACTTGTAATCTCTTTCTTCCTTTGAGTTTCTCCTTTTTGGAATGAGGATACCTAATAAATGCCTAGTGCCTTCCCCACCATGTACTATGGAAGCAGATAACTTGTTTTCTAATTTGCACAGGCCACAGATGGAGAGGAATTTGTCCCAGGGTGTAATATACTCAGTGTTTCCTATACCTGATATAGATAATTTTGAAGATGAGATTTGGGTTTTCTTAATTAATTAAATTTGTATGAGATTTTGGACTGATTTGATGCTCTATCCAGTTAAGATTTTGGAAGATACTGGAATGGGGTGAATGTATTTTGCATGTAGAGAAAAGAATGAATTTTGGATAGCCAGAGGGCAGACTATTATGGCTTCGTATCCGCCCAAATATGTTGAAGTCATACACTCCATTACATATGAATGTGATCTTATTTGAAAATAAGGTTGTGATGAACTCCTTCAGATGTTTTCTTGTCTGGGAAGCTCTTTATCTGTCCTTTGATTTTAAATGATAGCTTTGCTGGTTATAGTAACCTTGCTTACAGGTCCTTGCTATTCAGCACTTTGAATATTACTTGCTACTCCCTTTGGGCCTGCAAAATTTCTGTTGAGAAATCATCTGACAGTATTATGGAAACTCCCTTGTAGGTAACTAAATGTTTTTTTCTTGTGGCTTGTTTACGATTCTTTTTTTAGTCTTGAACTTTTCGCATTTTAACTATGATGTGTATTGGTGTGAGCCTGTTTGAGATTCTCTGTACTTCATGGATTTGTATGTCTATTTACTTTACCAAGTTAGGGAAATTTTCTATCATTATTTTTTCAAATAGGTTTTCAATTCTTTGCTCACTCTCTCTTATCCTTCTGGCATCCCATAATGCAAATGTTGGTACACTTGAAGCTGTCCCAAAGATCCTTGTACTGTCCTCTATTTTTGGAATTTTTTTCCTTTATGCCACTCCAATTAGGTCTTTTTGCTTCCTTATGTTCTGAATCACTGATTTGATTATCAGCTTCTTTACTCTACTGTTGATACTCTGTAAATTATTCTCCATTTCAGTTAGTGTATCTTTCATTTTTATGTTTTTGGGGTTCTAACTAAGTTCATTGAGCATCCTTATAACTAGTGTTTTGAACTCTGCATCTAGTAGAATGCTTCTCTCCCTTTTGCTTAGTTATTTTTTTGAAGTTTTGTTCTGTGATTTCATTTGGGACATGTTTCTTTGTCTTCTCATTTTGGCAGCCTCCCTGTGATTATTCCTGTGTATTAGGTAGAGCTGCTATGTTGCCTGGACTTGGCAGAGTGGCCTTATGTAGTAGGTGCTTTGTAAGGTCCACTGGCCTAGATCACCCAAACTGGATACTTGAGGTACACCCCCCTGTGGGGAGTGTACACTGTCCTTCCACCAAACCAGTGTCATATGAAATGCTGAAGCATCTTTAAGAAGACGAGGAAAATAAAGATAAGTATATGAACAATAAAATGGCAACAGCCCGGTTGGTGTATCTCAGTGGATTGAGCACGGGCTGGGAACCAGAGGGTCCCAGATCGATTCTCAGTCGGGGCACATGCCTGGGTTGCGGGCCAGGTCTCTGGTGGGGGCCATGTGAGAGGCAACCATACATTGTTCTTCCTCCCTCCCTTCTCCTCTCTCTGAAAATAAATAAATAAAATCTTAAAAAAAATGGCAACAAATACATCCTACCAACAACTGATATTAAAAAAAAACAAAATAAATGAACAAATAGAATAGAAACAGACTCATCAACATAGAGAAGATTTTGACTATTGTTATATGGGAAAGGTGTTGGGGCGATGGGTGAAAAAGTTGAAGAGATTAAGAAGTACAAATTTGATGTTATAGAATAGTCATGGAGATATAAAATACAGCATAGGGTCTGGCTGGTGTAGCTCAGTGGATTGAGCACGGGCTGTGAACCAAAGGGTCGCCGGTTCGATTCCCAGTCAGGGCACATGCCTGGGTTGCAGGCCAGGTCCCCAGTGAGGGCCATATGAGAGGCAACCATACATTGCTGTTTCTCTCCCTCTCTGTCTCCTTCCCTTCCCCTCTCTTTGAAAATAAATAAATAAATCTTAAAAAATATATAGCATAGGAAATAAGAAAATAAAATGAATAAAGAAAATAAGGTTGTTGCAGTGTTACAATGTTAAGATGGGGTCATTCTGGGGCAGTGTGGCCCTAATGTAATACACTGGCGTCCTTGTTTGAAAAAGAAGGAAATGCATATGTAACGAGGGAGAATGCCATGCGACAAGAAAGACAGAGATTGGAGCTGTGTGGCCACACGCAAAAGAACACCAAGGCTAGACAGCAATTACCAGAGGCTAAGAAAAAGATATGAAGATACTGTCCCTCTGAGCCCCTTACATCTTGCTTTTGGACTTCTGGACTCCAGAAACGTAAGACAATTCATTCCTGCTGGTTTAAGCCTCCCCGTCTGTGGTACCTTTTAAGGCAGCCTTAGAAAATTAATACAAATGTACAGAACCTGTTCTTGGTAAACATAAACTTTCATGGGGTGACCTCTTATTAAGAGCTCACTTTTGATAAACATAAAATCACAATTAGCCCCTGAAATAGAGAATCCCCAACAGTGTTTTAGGTTCATATGTGTTAGAATGCAAATAATTAGCTCACACTGACTAGTATAATGTAAGGGGAAAAAGAAACATTTCCGATTTATTTTCAACTTCTCTGTCTACTTTATTGAGCTATATGATCAATGTGATCCATTTGTGGAGAAATGGTCCCATTTTGGTTGGAAATTGACCAATCTTCTTGTAGAAATTGACCAAATAGCTTACATTTTTCATACACAACAAATTGTTCAATGAAACATGTAGTTTATTTAACTTTTGGATTTAATTTTCTTGTATGTAAAATTTCTGTAGGGATTCATTGTTTTGTTATTGTTTTCCTTTTTGTTTTTAATCAAAAAGCACATTCCTGAAAAAAGAGAAACAGTAGCTCTTTTCTTTTTTCAAACATAATTTTGTCATTTAGTATGATGATTATTCAGCACATTTTGGATTTTTAAAAGAGCATTCTATTCAATATCACGTAGGAAGTAATACTGTTTTTAAAAGAAGTTTAAAGTGAAGAAATGAAATAGTCCTGAAACTAAAAAAAATAGCATCTCATGGATAGGATCTACTGAAGGGAAGCAGAAGAAATATGTTTCTACTTACACTCCAAAATATATATAAATTTGCCAAGTATTTTTGGTAAATGTATATCCTACCTATCTATGAAAACATTAGTGTATAATGACCGGCTTAACTCCTGGCTTTATCATTTGCAATTCTGTGTGCTTGGCCAAGTTTCATAAGTACAGTATGCCAAAGTTTTCCCAGCTTCAAATGGCATATGATAGACACTGTCTCATAGGGTTGATGTGAACAGTAAATTGGTTAATATGTCTACAATACTCAGGACAAGTACTGATTCCTCAACATTAAAATAATGCCAAAGTTTATGACTTCCCAATATTTTACCCAACTTTATTATTAGATTTCATAAATTTAGCAAGAATATTAAATATCATTAAAGTAATAAATAAAAGCAAACATATGTATATTAGCATTAATAAAATTATTAACTAATTTTTCCTTAGATTTTCATTTATTTTCAATGTTGTTAATAACGATAGATTAAAACTATTGGCACTTAATAATTTATAATTATATTATTAACAACATGGTCACCTTCCATTCCTAACCCATATTATAAATTAAGAATAACATATACTTCTTTGCTTTTTTTTTACACTAGTCTATTTTTGGAGATAATCCAGTGCAATTTGCTTCTTCTCCTTATTATTACACTTTCTCTCCTCATACTTGGGTATGGAGTCAGCATTCTCTAGAGAAATGAAATCAATAGGCAATAGCGTATATATTCATGCCTGTTTCCCTTAAAATAAAGATTAAAAACAAAAGGCTTCTATTTTTCAACTTTCCCATGATAATCCTTGCTAAATTTGACATTTTTTCCCGGGAAGACATTGCCTTTATGGAATAAGGAAACATTATGATAAAAATTATCAATATAAAGCAACATACCATGATAACTGTGTATGAAGTCCCAAGAAGGTCATTGTGATAGAATTTATATCGTCCTTTATTCTGCAGAAAGAGGAGAGGAAAGGAGCTAAGGGGTAAGCCCTCATGTTAGGATAACTTAGGGTAGGTTACAAATGCAATCTCTGAACTTGATGGTTTAGCACAAGATATTTATTCCTTGTACACCCCATATTTTAACTTAGTTTATATGTTTCTGTCATAGGTTTCTTTTTTTTTTAACATTTTTATTTTATTCTGTCTCCATTCTCTATACAGTTTCTCATTCAAACAATGTTTCATGGATTATAGAATTTGTGCTTTTCTAAGAATTAAGTAGCAATTACATTTTTACATTATTTTTATTGTTTACACTATCACAGATGTCCCAATTTACCCTCCATGGTCCACTTCCCTTTCCCCACACTCACCCCCATTGTTATTGCTAATGAAAATGTAAATATATCTGACGAGAAAATATAAGGCACTAAATTAGGCAGCATAAGTGGGAATGGCAGAATAAAAAAGATTCATCAGTGTTGTGACTTCGTTAAATTAACATTTGTTAAGTCAATCTCTAGGATGTCCAATAGCAAGCTATGGGTCAACAAAAGACCTCAAGGGAAAGTGAAATAGAGAAGTTTTGGAGGAGACACAAAGCAAGCTTGGAGGATGGACATTAGAAAGTCAAGGTAGGGTTCAGAGAGCAGGGCAGGCTGGGTACACGCCTTTATTGGGGTCAGCAGAGTGCTCTGGGGTTTCTCAGCTAAAGGCTGGCTGGATTGGTCAAATCGCACCAAACGGAGTAGGGTTTTTGTAAGCTCTGCCAAGGCCTTATCTAAGAGGCAAATGAGAGGAAGGCCCTGAGACGCTAGGGAAAGTGCTTGTCGTGGGATGTGAGGGGAATAAAATCAGGAATTGACATGACTTGTGGCTGGTACCCAAGGCATGTGCTGGCGGAGGGACTGGTGTCAGTTCAAGGACCCTACAGGCTGCTTAGCCACACAAAATAGATGCTGAAGCAGCGGTGTAATGGGGTAGTAGTTCAGCTAAATGCTCAACTGCGAGCCGTTTAAAAATAGATATTCAGTTAACTATTCTCAGTAGATGTGGAGGATGATAGAGGAAGTACACAAAGCTGATGTTACCACAGTGAATACCGAAGCGGCCAGGAAATGTCAGTCCATCAGTACAGGATTTGATAGAAACTGATTTGCATGTAAGTGCGCCTGTGCTGTAATACCATAGGCATACAATTAAATGGATGTTAATGTGCCTGTTCTGTTTAATTTATTAGGAGACCCTATAATTCACACTACAATTTATGCATCATGATTACCCCAGAGACTAACACAGGCTCTAATTTTCCACGAGGAGAGAATTAATGAGGAAATTGGACTTGCATGTCAGCACAGGACACTGAAGAGTGGTGCGGAAGGGGAGCGCCGTTTCTGTGCGCTTACTGTACGTTAGTCGATAGGGACCAGGCCCGGAACGTACAGGCTCTGGTTGAATCCTCTCTCTATCATTTACATTCTATGAAATTTATTAAAATCCTCAAGGCCTAGTTTCATCACCTCAAAAATGAATACTATGATAAAGGCTGTTCTCACCATTATCTCAAGGACTGAATTATATAATATAATGTATAAAGACACTTAGATAACATAAATGCTCAGTAAAATGGATGCTAAGATTTTTTATCGGTCTTCTTTTTCACCTGAACTTTGTGAGATCTTAATCAGCTACAGTACATTTTATAAATTCTTATTTTATATGATTGAATACATGATTCTTATTTATTTTATTATACCTATTTCAAAACCTTAGTCCATCAACATTACGAGAAATAAATGAACTATGGCATAGTCATTCAGTATCAAACCACACGACCATTAGATGAGGAATTAAAAGTGCAAGCAAAAAAACATAAATTGAATTTCACAAACATTATGTTCAGTGAAAGAAAGTAGACATAAATAAATATATAATGAATGATTCCGTTAATATTAACATAAATCATTTTCATATAAGGGGGAAAACCAATATAAAATTGATGTACTCTACCAATTATCAGGATAATGGTTGCTCTTGTAAACACTAGAGGGCCTTTAGGGCTTTGGCACTTTTTGTTTCTTGATCTGGATGCTATTCATGCAGGTTTCATCGCTGAGAATTGGTCTGTACACTTAAGATGTGTTCATATCGCTGTATGTATGTTATGCTTTAATAAAAAGTTGACATGAAACACGAGCTCTATAAAATTGCAGTATTATTAGAAAATGAACAACTGAGTAAAGAAATAGGGATTCTATAAAGACTCGGTTAATCACATTTCAATGAGGTGCTAATGGAAATTCTTCAAAAGCAGGCTGGTCACATTGTATTCTAATATACCTAACTATAAATGAGCCCATTTTAGAACGACCATGTCTTTAGCAGTATATTAACTTCTGTAATAGCGTATTAATCAGAAAAATTGAAAGTCTTTCCAAGCCATCAGAAATTCATTAGTGAGAAACATAATGTGCTTAGCACCTTCTCTATTGTTTTTGGAGGGAAAAGGCATTTTTTTTTGGCATTGTCTTATATAACTATTTCATGATAGTATTTTTAGATCTTTTGAAAAGATTCATGGTAGAATTTTGTATATGCATACTTACTAAAATTTAAGGTGCTACTCTTATTTATAACAGTCTTTAAACATAAAAGTTATTGTACAGACATATGGTACTAAATAAGGTGATGTAGCCCATGCCAAAGTTTCTTGACTGTTTTGCTAGCTCAGGAACCCATGTTACCAAATGTGAACACCTCCCAAACAAAGGTGTTTTTTGCAAACCTGTTTGAGGATCACTATAAAGCACTTCACAACAAATGTTACTAATAATGCATAAATAAATAATAATGATAATAAGTAATAACAGCAAGGTCCTCAGAAATATGCTAAAGGACTACAAGAAAATCATAAGGTACTAGGGCAGCCTCAGTTACCAAGGATTTCAATAGCTGTTAATAAAATCTATCAAAACAAATGCCAAAACTTGAAGCAAGCAAGTAAGTATATCCAAATGAACATAAAGAACCTTGGAGTTACAAACAAGGGGCATGGATTAAAATACCACTGAAGAAGTAACCCAGAGGAGCTAGATTACATAAATTATTACAATGTCACTTTACACACAAACCATTTGTTTATATGTTTGCTTGCTTGTTTGGGAGAGCTATGAAGGGATAAAGCTAGCACAACTGTCTGATTTCCCCCTATTCTCAACATACCAACCTCTCTATAAATATGTAAGCAACTCACTCAATGGCAAAGTAATCATGAAAACCTTAGACTGGGTTCGGCAGTGTAAGAAGTAACATTATATCAAACCAGTATATGCACATTGCAAGATTATGCATAAACACAGTATGTTATTATCTTTAAAACCAAAGTTTTCATCAAGAGAAACATGAATCAAAGAATTAAAATTAAAAACTTTCTTTATCTTACCATTGAATTGGAGAGCTCCTTAGAGCCACACATATTTTCATTCAAAAACTACTTTATTTCCCTTGTTTTAGCCATTGGAAAAAAAAACACATGAATAATGGAGACATAGAAATGAGTAAACTCAGCACTCAGACCTTGGTCTCTAAATATTATTTCCCAGCACTTGGTGCAAGCTGAGTCAGAATGAGCCCGGGATGCTGTATTGGTAGAGAAAACAAGGAAATGATTCAAGACTTCTCATATGATGTCAAAAAAACTACTGAAGGTCAGGGGTTCCCACTATTGAATGAATAAACAATGTGAGTGCCAAATAATACTTTTTTTGAATTAAACACATTTAAATTCATAGACATATAGTAGTTTGTATCTTATTTAAAAATACTTATTGAGCATCATTAATTCTGTTCTTACTGCACAAGCCGTACTTGTGATTAACTGAATAGTTACAACAAGGAAAAGTTTCTTATGATATTCTGACGGAATTATAGAATTAGAAAAATCACCATTTTAAAACTCTGAGTGAAGTAATATATTTAAGCAATGGTCACTGAATGATGATAAAACCGCTACCTGAAATTTACTAGACTATTCATAATAGAGAGATCAGGCTGTTAACAGCTGAACACAGTGATCATTTTAACACCCGTAAGAGTGTGAAAACCATATATTTGTATCTTTTGTTGTGATACCCATGCCTCTCTGGTTTGTTAAAATTGATTCTACATCTTTTCAAACCTCTACATGTATAATTTTTCAGGATATAGTGGATAAAGATAGAAACAATTAGCTATAATCAAAATGTGAAATTTTCTATAGGGGGCATAATAAAGATTTCTAAATAACAAAAATTACCTGAACAAAAGGTGTGTGAGTGTAAGGAAGTAATTGGAAATTAGGAAACTAAAAACAGGTGACAAATTTATGGCTCTTGTTTAGTAAAATGACAGATGAAAGACAATTAAGGACAACTGAATATGGACATGGATAATATTTTGGAATTACCATTAAATTTAAGATCTTTTAATGAAATTGTAGTTATATTAAAAAAAAACTGTAGTTTTCTTACTTACACATTACATAATAAAGAATTTATAGGTGACTGAATTGATAATGTGTATTTACTGTAAATTACTTGATGAAAGCAATAAGAAAATATATGAGGCCTGTCAGGAAAAAGTGGTGATTGGCAGCTTCATTACAACAACACACCTGCCCATGTATCAAGTTTCATGCACAGTTTTTGAGGAAACATCGAGTCACCCAGGTGACTCAGCCCCCCTACAGCCCAGATTTGATGCCCTGTGACTTCTGGTTTTTCCCAAAACTAAAATCATCTTTGAAAAAGAAGAGATTTCAGACCATTGAGGAGGAGAAGGAAAACACAACAGGGCAGCAGACGGCGAGTGGGAGAACTGTGTTAGGTCCCTACGTGCCTAATTTGAAGTGGAGTGAGATGTCATTGTCCCATGTACAATGTTTCTCGTCTCTTGTATTTTCATCAGTAAATGTCTCTCTTTCATTTTACATTGTTGGATACCTTCCGGAAAGATCTCATGTATACAAACATACCTACCTACCTACTCACCTACATACATACATACATACACACATAAATGCATTTCTGTATGGGTTACGTAAGATTGGATCACTGTTGGTATACAAAAATGCCTTTGATTTCTGGATGTTGACTTTGTAACCCATTGTTTTGCCGAATTAAATTACTAGATCGAGTAGCTTTTTGGCGGAGTCTATAGGATTTTCTAAGTACACTATCATGTCATCTGCAAACAACGACAGTTTTGATTCCTCCTTTCCAATTTGGATTCCTTTTATTTCCTTTTCTTGTCTGATTGCTGTGGCTAAAACTTCCAGCACTATGTTGAATAGAAGTGGTGATAGTGGACAACCTTGTCTTGTTCCTGATCTTAGTGGGAAAGATTTTAGTTTTTGTCCATTGAGTATAATGTTGGCAGTGGGTTTCTCATATATGGCCTTTATTATGTTGAGGAATGCTTCCTCTATTCCCACTCTGCTAAGTGTTTTTATCATAAATGGATGCTGTACCTTATTTAATGCTTTCTCTGCATCTATTGATATGATCATGTGATTTTTGTCTTTGCTTTTGTTTATGTGATGTATTACGTTTATTGTTCATTTTCATTTTCATTTGTTTCGAGGAACTTTTTGATTTCTTCCCTAATCTCATCCTTGACCCATTCATTGCTTAATACCATACTATTCAATCTCCATGATTTTGAGTGTTTTGTTGTTTTTTTTTTGGTTTTTTTTCCTTTGGGTTGGTTTCTAATTTCAGTCCCTTGTGGTCAGAGAAAGGGACTGAAATTAGAAAACCATGATGAGATACCACCTCACACCAGTCAGAATGGCCATCATCAACAAAGCAACAGATAAATGTTGGAGGGGATGTGGAGAAAAGGGAACCCTACTGCACTGCTGGTGGGAATGCAGACTGATGCAGCCACTGTGGAAAACAGTATGGAATTACCTCAGAAAACTAAAAATGGAACTGCCTTTTGACCCAGCAATACCATTGCTGAGATTGTACCCTAAGAATCCTGAAAAACCAATTCAAAAGAACCTATGCACTC
>PVJI01022985.1:0-24342 GCA_004026765.1 Micronycteris hirsuta
TGAGATCCAACCTCCTTTTTTTCCCTATTGGTTCCCTGTAAATCTTCCTCCATTATCCTTATCGTATTCTTCATCTGTTCAACTATTTGCGTCCACCTATTTTCCAGTTTTGTTAACAATTTGATTATAAGCATTTTAAATTGCGCATCTGATAGGTTGACTATGTTGTCATCCATTAGTTGTAATTTGTTGTGGTCCTCCTTTTTGGCCATTTTCCTTCTTTTTATCTCGGTGCACTTGTCAGCTGGCCGATGCCTGCGACCTGGGTCTCTTTTTGGATGACGTTGCCTCTGTGGGCGGGGTCTGGGAGGAAGCAATGGCGGCGTCTGATCACCGAGGGCTCCCGTCACTCCTCCTCTCCCCAGCTCCCCACCGCCTCCTCTGCCAGACTCGGCTCTGCTGGCTCAGCCCTGGCCTCTCTCCGGCAGCGTCGCTGGCTTGCGGGATTCACCCGTTGTTTGGAGCCCCGCCCTGTTCAGGCACTGGCAGCCTGAGTAGCGGCGCAATTCGAGGCGTGAGTGAGTCCCTCCGTGAGCGCTGCTTCCTCCGCCCGTTTCTGCCCTGCTTACCGGCCTGGATGTTCGTCCTCTCCTACCTTCTGGGTGTCGGACTTCCCTTCAGTTCGATTCTGTCCGTTCTGGTTGTTTAACTCTTTGCTTCTGCATTCATTGTTCGGACATTCTGGATGTGCGGGCAGCGAGTGTGACCACCTATGCTGCCATCTTGGCGGAAGTCCCATAGTTACTTTTATTGAGTGCTTCCAACATATCGGGAACTATGCTAAATGCTTTATGTTCATGGTATAACAGCTATTATTATTCCCATCTTATAGATATAATCATGCTATTTTTGATTATTCCTTAAGATGTGGTCTGACTTCTTGCCATATAAAATTGGGGTTTATTTGAAACTTAGATATCAAGGTTTTAGAAAACACGATGCAAGCCTATGAAATAAGTTTTTACTTCATAAATTTTAAAATACTTGAGTTTTGATTTACATAAAGAATTCACTATGAAATAAAAAATTTATCTACATAATATTATCAGATTCAAAAAATAAGCCATATAGGAGGCCATTTAAACTTCTTAAACCTCAGAAAATGTTTTTATTACTTTAATAATATATTGATATTACATGTACTGTATATGATAACAATATGTTGCAGTGTTAACAAACGCTGGGCTTCCCTTCGCAGGGAATAGCAGGATGCTGGAGGATGCCCTTCCACCTTAGGTATGACAAGAGTAGTGAGCTGATTTCAGGAGCGCAGCTGAATCAGCTCTGAGCCGTCTGTTTTTTTTTTTTTTCTTTTTTTGCCAGATTCCCCTTGCAATTAGTTCAGGTTATACAACAAAATTCTTCTTGTGGAAAGCTAAGCACTCAGGGACATCAAATCTTCACACGCTTCTCTAGAACTGCTTACATCAACCAGCCCAGACAGTGTGTGATTTACAATTCCCATAACATTGATTTATACTGAAGATATATTTTACGAGAAAATTAAAATTATATTCACTTTAAAATAGAGATCAATTAAACTTTGTTATTTCCTTCTTTAAATAACTAATGAGTGTAATAGTCTCATGGAAAGAGGAAACCCTATACCTCTTATGGGGACTTTAATGAGCAGCTCACCCACTACCCCTATGTCAACTGCAGGCCTGCTGAGAAATACCGCCTGGAAGAGAAGAAGAATTAGCATCTCAGTAGGACCCACAAGCTACAGAGGGGAGGTCCTACTTTCCCTCTGTTTTCATCCAGTGACTGTTCCTGAATGCATGAGATTTGGAGGTTTGACATATGGCTAGTTACCACCAAATACCACCTGGGGTATGGGAGGGGGCATTAAATACAGCATGGGTGTTTAACTGAAGACATTTAGTAAATCCTAACTATATGAGTATAGCATTTTTGCAGTGGTGAAAACTGGAAACAAGCACACATTACAAAAAAAATCTACTATAAGATTCTATTGGAAAAATTAGAAGACCATATTCCAAGCATTAACAATGGTTATCCCTTTTTGGAAAGATAAATGTGTGATTTTAAATTTCAATAATAAGAAAAAGAGTTGAAATTATTTTAAAATAATTTAAGGGATTAGTTCACATGGCCAAAAAGATAAAAATATTCCATGTAAATTCAAAATTTAATAAGATATTCTCTAAAGGTCAGAATGCCAAAATTGTATCTCTGTATGTATATATTTATAGCTGACCTTCTTCCATAAAATATTTAAAAGGTTATCATATAGCTTCCATAGGGATTATGTATGTATTGTCCCAAATAAAATGGTAATATGTGTATTTTTAAATAAAACATTTCTGTATTTTTAAATAAAACATTTCTTGGCTACCATATGCATGGACATTTTGCTTTCCCCTGAAATACATTAATTTTATTTTGTTTTTTAAATTTTGAAACAATTACAAACCTATGGAAAAGTAGAAAGTATAGTGCAAAGGCCTCCCATAACCCCATCCCCCAACCAGGAGAGAGCACGTTTCAAACCTGATGTCCTGTAATTCCCAGTTATTCACTGCGTTGCCTGCAAACAAGGATGTTCTCCTACGGGACCACGACGGGTGTCATTGAGATCCGAATACCACCTGATTCTCAGAATCCGTTCAGTTTCCCTTGTTGCAGCAATGTCTTCCCTAGCAAAAGGATTTATTTCAGAATCACACATAGAATTTCGTTGTGACTTTTTAGTTTATTTAAGTCTGGAATATTTCCCTATACCTTCCTTGAAATTTTTGAAGATTATAGGCCATTTAGTTTGTAGAATGTGATCTCATTTTGGGTCTGTCTGATGTTTCCTCGTGGTAAGATTATATTCAGGCTATGAGCCTTTGACAAAGTGCTTGTTTTTAATGCCAAAAATGTCTTTTTTGATATCAGAATTGTAACTTGTTTCATACAAGAAGGCTGTATTCTGCACTTCCTTTTCCACATGACTTCATCCTATGTAACTTTGACATCATTTTTGACTTTAACTTAGCCTGTTTTGCTGCATGAATTGTGGCAGGAGGTCTTGTAATTGATTGTACTTGTGGTATAGCTTAGGTTTCCTCAGCCTTAACACTATCAGCATTTTGCGCTGGATAATTCTTTGCTGTGCGGGCCTGTCCAGGGCATTGTAGGATATTTGTTCTTAGGTTCTCTTGCCCTAGACCTGTAGCATTTCCCACTCGAAGTTGTGACAACCAAGTATGTCTTTAGACATTGCCAAATATCCCCTAAGGGATGAAATTGCCCCTAGTTGAGAACTCCAGGTATAAATTACTTCTTTTACTGGTCTGAGCTCTGTTGGTATTCAAATCCTCATGAAACAAAACTACAATAATTTAGGTGACTTTTTCTTCCATTCCTTTTAAGTATAACCAGAATATTTTAATAGTTCTGACAACCATATTCTAACCATGGTATTTTCTTTAATATTGAATATATCTAGTTCTTTTTTTAAAATTTTTATTTATTTTATTTACTTATTTATTTTTAGAGAGAGGAGAAGAGAAGGAGAAAGAGAGGGAGAAACAGCAATGTATGGTTGCCTCTCACATGGCCCTCACTGGGGACCTGGCCTGCAACCCAGGCATGTGCCCTGACTGGGAATCGAACTGGGATCCTTTGGTTCCCAGCCCACGCTCAATCCACTGAGCTACACCAGCCAGGGCTGAATATACCTAGTTCTAAGTTAAGTTTCCGGTGGACCATTGGCAGGACATGAGACTTACTTGACTTGAGGTGCCATTTTACTAGTAAGCACCAGTTTTGGTAAGCACTTTACTTTAAAGACAAATAAAAAAAACCCCCACACTTCTCTGGTGTTTGTTTCTCTTTACTGTTGTTCATCTTTCAAATTCTATTAAAAAAACAGAACAGATACCTTACACTTTCCTTCAGTATAAATATGACTTTATGATTCCACTGTTCTCTTTGTTCCTTAGAGGCACTTATTGTTTGGTCTATACACTTTGACAAATAATTATTTTCCATTTAGCACTCAGTTGTTTGTTTACTCATTTTCACTTTTTTATTTTGTATATCTACCTAATTGGAAGTTCTTGAAGACAGAGATACAGCTCTTTTGTGTTCCCTAAAATCCTGACATATGGCTAAACTCAAACATGAGATTCCATTCAACTGCTTATGCTGGAAGTGGTTAAGGACTGAGTATTTTAGAATATGACATATTCCTACCAAACTGATCTCTAGAAAGTGCAGAAAAAAAATTCATGATAACAACTTTTCTAGCAGTTCATGTTTGTTAGTCATTTGCCGTAATATTCTTAGGAAGTGAATGGAAGCTATTCCCATTCTGTGAATGGAAAGGTGGGCTTATCACATGTGCTCTAGTGTCATGTGACTGATGCTCTCTGACTTGGGCCAGGCCACCTGGAGGAGTCCTTGCCTCCTCCACAGTATTTTTATTTTGTGAACAAAAATGTGGTCAATTTCCCATCAACAATTTTGGAATGATGGGCTCCAGATAGT
The DNA here is from genome assembly GCA_004026765.1 of Micronycteris hirsuta. NCBI lineage: Eukaryota > Metazoa > Chordata > Mammalia > Chiroptera > Phyllostomidae > Micronycteris > Micronycteris hirsuta. The sequence continues at coordinate 4,501 of PVJI01022985.1, forward strand.
CAACACATAAGTTACCAAGACAATCAGCTCTATTTTTCTTTCTGTTGGTAAGTTTGGATAATTAAAACACATTATGGCATTTTCAAAAGCAGTTTTCACCTTTTACAAAGATGCCTTTTACCAAGATACACATATTTTATTTTTTGTTGATAACATTTCTATAAATTTTGACAAATACTGAGTTCTTGTAAGATTTAGTTGTTATCATGGCCAAGTATTCAGAGGGGAACAAACATATATTGACAAGAAAAAAATAATTTTATTTTGAGTTTAGTGAGAAAAAGATACTTTATTAAAATTAACTGTACACCAAGGGATTCTTCCAGTTCCAAATTGGTGAGCTTCGTTGCAGTGCTTATAATATTTCAAGAATAAATATATTTTTTTCTGAATAAAACCTATATGTATGTAAATAAGTTTAGTTATTGCAGATGTTCAGTAAATAAATCAGATGAAATTCTTCTTTAATACATAATGAAATTGGTTTGAAAATGTCCTAAGATCCTGGTGTGCTACAGTTATCAGAGAGAATTTGCAGGTCTTGATTCACTGACAAGGGTGGTTAGTGCTCAGATCAGAAACATGCCCTCCCCAGAAAAAAAAAAGAAAAGAAAATGTCCTAAGAGTATACTGTTGTTTTTAAAAAGATAAAAATAGCTCTTAGTATTTTAATAAACTCAGAAGAACAAGTATCTTCACCAAGGTGGTATTTTTTTTTCACTTGCCATGTAGTGTTCTATGATCTTAAATACCAGTATTATTCTATCTCATATGGTGATTGCAGGCTTGGGGCTTGGGCCCGTTAGCCAGTACTGTACCTGGGACACTGACCTTCCATTCACCTCATCTTACAGTGAGTTCAGAAACATGTGGGGGTTTCACCAATCATGTTTGTACGTAGGTAGGTACCAATCTAAGACTCCAAAGCATAGAGATGGAAAGAAACAGCACATTGTCAAATTCAGTCTTTAGGCTGTATTTTCACTTTTCTCTATAACTATTTCAGTATTTTCTGACCTTTTGAATTAAAGTTTATACTCTTAATGGAAGTGAGTGAAGGCAGGAGGGTATAAAACACCCTCCTTTAGAATGAGCAAGTGTAAGTGTCTTAAATGATGCTGGTAGAGCCTGGTAACTTTATAGAGGCCCCAAGCCCAGGAAGTTTGGTGCAGTCACTGAGAGAGCTTCTGGTTGCTCTGCTGTGCACAGTAGTCTCTAAGCTCTTCAATTCCCGTATTCTTAACTTACATATAGGAGTTAAAGGACTACAAATACTTTGTCCTTATTGAGATCTTTCTGAAATTGTTCACTTTTGTATTTGAAGGACTTTATGGTTATTAAAATTTCTCTGAGAAACTATTAAGGCAGGGAAAGCACCTAAGATTCAGTTTCTACCTATATTGTATTTGGCTTTTGTTTATTAAAAATAGTAATGACTTTCAAGAGAGGCTCCACCGTTTTCCTGTAAGTGTGATAGGATGGACTCAGTGCTTCCATTTTAATTGTAAAAAGTCAACTTTTCACTCATTGCTTTTCCATTACTGATAAAGAACTTTCTTTTTCTTAAAATTCCATTAAATATTTAGTGATTTTATTTGGATTTTGCTTTTATGATTCATTTATTATATTTGACACATTTTTAAGGTTCTACAATGTTGTTATGTTATAAATACCCATTTTGGGGGTAGCAAAGCAAATTCAGAAGTAGTCCTTCCGCAGATCTCTTGTATAATGTTTAAAAAATATGAACTCATACTTCACTTAGCAGACCCTTTAGCATCTCTTGCAGAACTGGTTTGGAATGATCTCACCTTTAACTGGAACATAATCAACAGAAGAAAGAAGCAAACAAAATATAACCGGAGACATTGAAATTAAGAACAATCTAACAATAGCCAGAGGGGAGGGGAGAGGGGACAATGGGGAGAAGGGTTTTCAGGAACTATTGTAAAGGACACATGGACAGAACCAAGGGGGAGGGTGGAAGCAAGGGAGGTGGGTTTGGCTGTGGTGGGGGGGGAGTGGTGGGGAGAAAATGCAGACAACTGTAATTGAACAACAATAAAGTAATTTTAAAAAAAATTTTTAAAAAGAAGAAAAAAGATCTGAAATTTAGTCAGTTTGAAAGTAGTTAGACCTGATTTCGTACCCAAACTCTATTGACTGAAAAGGCCTGTGCTCTACTGTGCCCACAATCTTCCCCTGAGAGTATAGACCTTAAGTAAAAGGTAGGAAAATATTGAAGTGGGTTATGAGAAAAGAAAGGTAAAAATATGGCTGAGACTTTGGGGTTTGGAAATAGGCTGTTTTTTTCAATCTCCATGGGGTGTGAGATGGGGTTTTTGAAAGCGGTAGGATTTATGATGTACTTTATATTATGTCTCTGTGACCAATATATGTGCTGTGGAGATAATTTGATGCTTATACTTCTTTAAATATTTCTACTTAAATAAATTCATTCAGCCCATTAACCATAGTTAATGTTTTCCCACTGGCTTGTACATGTCATAGCTAAAGACCAATGTAGACTAGTGGGGAAGGAGAAAGAAAAATTAGTACATTCATGAATTATTCTCTGTTCTCACTTCAGACAAGCTAATTTTCCTTAAATTATCAGGTTCTGTCTTAATCATAGGCCATTTGTGGTTATAAAGAAAGAAACGTGTATATGTTTGGTTCTTCATGGTTTTACATTTCACACTAAAAGCTAAATTCATTTCATCCTTTATCATCCTATCACAAAACAGTCTATTTGGGAACCAAAATTCTAAAAAATAGAAAATTCTTAAATTATAAAAAATTTCTTCAATTAATATATTAATATTGAACAAAGGCTTGAGAAAGACCACATTGTGAAATTTTTTTTATTACTTTATTGTTGTTCAATTACAGTTGTCTGCATCCTCTCCCCTCCCCTCCCCCCACCTTCTCCAATCCCACCTCCCTTCCCTGCCTCCATCCTCCCCTTGGTTCTCTGTCCATGTGTCCTCTATAGTGGTTCCTGAAAACCCTTCTCCGCATTGTCCCCTCCCTCCTCCCCTTTGGCTATTGTTAGACTGTTCTTAATTTCAAACATTGTGAAATTAACATGTAAATATTGTGATTGCATTCGGACGGTGACTCTCGTTCCCAGAGCAATCATATTAGAAATTAAAGAGCACTACATCACAGCATCTTGGGTGGGTTTCAAACTTCATCCAAAACAACCAAAAAAAAATAATAATAAAGCCCCATCCAAGATTACCTTTTATATTTTTAAGACCAGAGGGTAAAGACTATGGTATAACATGCAGTTTCTTTGGATTCTCTAGTACTATGAATGAAAAGAAGAAATAGCTTATATAAAGGAAGAAAGAGCCTAGGTTTTTATAAAGTCTGTTGTTTCATTGATTTCACCAGTTTAAAGCAACTTTGCTTACAGTACTTGATATGACTTTGTCTCTTATTTTCTATACTTAGGACATATATTAAAAGTAATAAAAAATTACTTTAGTATTAAAAAATTAAAACTTAGATCAAACTGAATTACCATTGTTTATCCAATCTATATAAAACCTGGAAAAAAGTGTGGTGATTGCTGGGGTGTGGGAGGTATAAGGGGACTAAATGGTAATGGAAAAAATCTAATAAAGATAAATAACAAATAAAACTTAGAATTTCATTAAAAATTCTATTTGTACTTTGAATATGATTGCATAGAAATTACATATCAATTAGAAAAAATTTACATTTTAAATATATTTAGGTTTTTACTTATAAATATGGTATATTTCTTCCCTTCCCACCACATATTTTTTCAGTTGTTTTGTAAAATTTTTCCACAGAAGTTTTATTTATTTTTATTACTTTTATTCCTAATAACCTTATAATTTAATTTCTGTTTCTATTGGGAATGTGATATTTTTCCTCTAATTACATTTTCAAAACATTGATGTCAATATATAGAAAATTTGTGAATTTCTTATGTTGATTTTGCATCTTGCCATCTTACTGAACCCCCTTCTCAGTTATAGTAGTTTTTCATTTGACTATCTTTAATTTTCTAGGTAGAGGGTTATATCCTGTATAATTAATAGTAGTTTGTCTCTTACTTTCCAATATTTATACCATTTAATATCGACTTAATTATTGAACCCCATTGGCCAGGATATACAGTCTGATATTGAATATTAGTGGCATTCTCCTTTTCTTCCTGACCTTAAAGACAGAATTTCTAATAAGTATCATGTTTGCTGTTTTGGGTGCAGATACCTTTTATCAAATTAAGGAAGTTTCTTATTGTTCTTAGCTTTCACACACACACACACACACACACACACACACACACACACACACATCTCCACAACTGAGTCTTTGATGCATCTTTGAAATTATTTTTTTAAATAATATAACTAAGTGAATTATACTGGTTGTTCACTATTAGAAAAATCTATCTTTGCATTCCTGGAATAAACTTTTCCCAACCATAATGCATAATTCTTTTAATAGATTGCTGAATATGCATTTTTAATATTTTATTTAGCATTTCTACATCAATGTTTGTGAGATTGGCTTGTAGTTTTCTTTCCTTATACAATCTTGTTTTGAATTTTTAGAAAGCTATGACATATACTTAACTTGGTAGCTTCCATATTTTTCCATTTTGTTTGTTTAAAATATAAATTTCTATTTTTTAAAAAACTTTTTAAAAGATTTTATTTATTTATTTTTAGAGAGAGGAGAAGGGAGGGAGACAGAGAGGGAGAGAATCAGCAATGTATGGTTGCCTCTCACATGGCCCTCACAGGGGACCCGGCCCGCAACCCAGGCATGTGCCCCGACCGGGAATCGAACCGGGACTGTCTGGTTCCCAGCCTGCGCTCAATCCACTGAGCTATACCAGCCAGGGCAAATTCCTATTTTTAAAAAGTTGGTAAAAGTTATCTGCAAAATTTTGTGGGCCTGGTAATTTTTTGAGGGGGAGTTATGTTTGAGTAATGTTTTGAGTTTTCTCGGCCTTTGTTGGGCTGGCTTAATTTTCTTCTACTTCTCTATCTGATGGTGTAAATATTATACATTGTATTTGTTTTTTGAGTCATTAACACATACAATTAAATATATTTTATATTACTATCCAGAGGTAATCAGTGTCTCTGTACATTCATTGAGCAAAACAAAATCTCTGGATCCTTCAATTTTACTTGGAACATTTCCTTTCATGACCATTCCTTCCCATGTCGACATTATTTGCACTTTTAGTACTATATTGTCACTTAAAAAATTACTATCACTGCTGTTTTAAAAAATCATCCCTGGCTGGTGTGGCTCAGTGGATTGAGTGCTGGCCTGTGAACCAGGGGGTCACCCATTTGGTTCCCGGTCAGGACACATGCCTATGTTGTGGGCTGGGTTTCTGGTTGGGGGCAAGAGGCAGCCACACAGTGATGTTTCTCTCCCTTTCTTTCTCCCTCCTTCCCTGTCTCTCTAAAAATAAAATAAATACAAATATTTAAAAAAATCAACACTTTACTTGGATTAATAATATAATTCAATAGATTTCTTTTTTTACCATTGTTGCTCAGAGCTTCCTTATTACTATATTATTGTTATCTTGAATGGTGTAATTATTTCAGAGTTATTGTAGATGCCCAAGTTACTTGTTCCTTCATGTTTTATCTTCATATTTGAATGATAATTTAGTTGGGTATAAACTTACAGCTTTAATATTGTTTCCTTGCTTCTTTTCTTTTTAAAAAAATATTTCTTCCAGTTTTATTAAGAAATAATTGGCATACGTCACTGCATAAGTTTAATACATTAAGCGTGATTTGATTTAGATACATTGTAAACTATGACCACATAGACCATTGTTTTTTTATTTCTTAAAGATTTTAAATTTTATTTCCCTTATTCTTAGTGTTCTGAAATGTTATATAATGTCTAGGTGTGGGTTTAAAAATTTACCTTATTCAGCATTTGGTTATTCCTTAAATTGTGACTAATGTATACGTTACCTTCCTTCATTACCCCTAGTAACTCTTATAGTAACTCTAATTAGATGGGTGATTAAATATTCAGGTCTATTTTATATGATTCTTAACTTTTATTTTATACTTTATATCCCTTCATCACTTTTTATTGTATTCTAGAAGAATTTTTTTGGCTTAATATTCCAGTTCAGCAATTTGTTCTTTGAGTATTCTATTTCAATGATGCAAATTTTAATATTTGTACTTTCTAACTGATCATCTTCTATGGCTTTAATAATCTCTCAAATATCTCTATGGAGATGAATTATACTTAATTCTAAAGTCTTATTCTGATTTCTTTATTAATTTTGGCTCCTAGGTGTCAGATCTTTATTTTTTAAAAAGCAAAGATCTCTGTTTTATCTCTTTTTAATGGTATTGGTTTTCCTCCAATGTTGAGTAATTCCCGAGTGTTTGTCTGGTAGCTGAGATCCTTGTTAGGTTTTTCATTCTATGTTCTTGTCACTGCTTAGAGATAGAGTCAGGATTGCTGCTGGAACTTGCATTTCAATCTGTTTTCAGGAATATGTGAGAGGGATAGGGCTGCCTCCGAGGCCAGCTTCTGTTGTGTGAGGATGTCTCATTCCTCCTGGATGGCTCCGGGCACCTAAGGCATCCAGGATTCTGCTTGTTTCTTTGACCTAAAATCCTGGCACAAAACTGTAGCCTAGGTTGGTAGAGGGAATGTGCAGAGTTCCTTCAACCTTCTTGGCTGTTCCTGCTGTTGTCCCCTAACCCTCACGCTGTCTGCTGTCCCCTCCTCCCTCTTTTCTTTGGTATCCATTTCTAGCATTTTTGGCAGCATTCTGCTATACTTCTTTTGAGCCATGGTTTTAAATCTTCATCTAATTCCATCTGCTTTCTGTCTTCCAGTGTTTTCTCAAAGTTTATGGTTCTCAAAAGGTTGATACTATTTTCCAGTTATATAGATTAAAAAAATTCTTTCTGAAATTTTAAGGTTTTGCAGTGGGAAGAAGCCAAAATCTATTCCCACTCTACTCCCTTGAAATAGAAACAGAGTCTACTCTTCAGAACCTTAGGAGATGTTTTCAAAATGAGTTTTCCAGGCTGGTTTTCAGGACTGCCATTTATAGTTGTATATGGTGTTCACGGCTTGGAGGTGCTGGCGAGGAGGTAGATGAGAGCTGAAACTGAGCTCGCTGCCTTTCACTATACCGTGTATCTTGGCAAAGGCGAACTTCTGCTGGGCGGGAGATGCCATTTTCCCCAAATTGCATAATGATAACCTCTGCGTCAGCAGCGGGTCTGGTCATTTGAACTTTAAATTACATTGTGTATGGTGATGGTTTCATAGAAGTATACTTATGTCAACACTCATCAAATTATTCACTTGAAATATGAACAGTTTTTGTACATCAGTTATACCTCAATAAAACTGCAAAATAAAGTTTAAGAAGTAAAGGAAATTGCATTATGCAAGTAGCGGAATAGGTAAAACGTGCTATTGGATTTAGAAGATCAGTTCTGAAGCTTTCATATTTCATAAATTGGTTGATATAATATACAAATGTTATGTTAGCTGACAAAATAGTGGTAATTATGAAAGAAGACACATTCACAGACCACAGAAAAGATAGTTAACAGGAGATAGTAATTGGCTGCTAGTCATCTTTCACGAGCAAAAAAGCAGTGTAGCTAACAGCCTGCTTTGGGTATCTAAGGGAAGTCCTAGGTAAGGGCAGAGGGATTACGTAGAGCTGTGCCACATGTGGCTAAGTTTAAATTAATTAACATAGAATTAAAAAATTCAGGACTTCAATTATACTAGTTGCATTTCAAGTGCTCAGTGCTCCATGTGACTAGTGGCTACTGTACCAGACAGCACAGATATGGAATGTTTCTCTCATCACAGAAAATTCTATTGAACAGCACTGAACTAGATAATGTCTTAACTTAGGTCCCTTCCATCTGAGTAGTTTTATCACATCTTATGAGATCCAAGATTTTAGTTTTCAGATTGTCTAAAGGGAAAATGGAGTATGGCTGCATACTGAGTACAGAGTAGGTACTTGGTAATTGATAAAATTTTTGGTGAGTGGATGTATGAATGGATACATGTATGAAGACTAGCAGTGAATTTCTACTATTTGATAAAATACTGGATTCTTTCTTTCATTCATTAATTCAACAGAAGTTTGTCAAATATCTACCATGTGCTAGGTATTGCTTCAGGTGCTTGGAATATATGAGTAAACTAAACAAAGATCACTTCCCATGTGAAACTTACATGCCAGAGGTGGGGAGTATTAAATAATAAGCACAAGAAGTAAATTATCACAAATTTTAGGGTGGTAAATATGAAAAATAAAATATAAAGCAGAGTAAGAGGAATCAGGAGTGCTGGGTGTGGATAGAGAAATGAGGATTATAATTTTAAATAGAGAAATGAAGATTATAATTTTAAATATGACTCAACGAGGTGACAATTGACAAAAGATTTGAAAAAATTGGGGGGGTAAGCCATATAATTACCTGGGCAAAGAACATTCCAAGCAGGGAAAACATCCAGGGCACAGGCAGAAGTTGAGGACGTGAGTGTCAGTTTGAGGAATAGCAAGACGTGGGGCTGGAGCAGAGTGAGCAAGGAGGGTAGTTGGAGAAGTGTGAATGGTGACAGAGTGACATGTCTTACAGGACCCTAAGGGTCCTTGCAAGAATTTTGACTTTCACAAGAGGGAACATGATCTGACAAAAGTTTTAAAAGGCTCAGTCTAGCGTCTGCTTTTAGAGGACATCGCAAAGGGACAAGGACAGAAGCAAGAAGACCAGTAGGAGACTGTTGCAGCATCTAAGCGAGGACAATGGGCTAGGTGTAGGGTGGCAGCAGTGGTAGGGGTGAGAAATGGTAAGGTCCTGATATATTTTCTTAAGTGCAACTATAAGATTTCTGGGTGGATTTGAGGTGGACATTGGATAACTCCAAGTTTTCAGTCTAGCAGTGAGAAGGATGGAGTTCCTATTAACAGAGATAGGGAGTGCTGGGGAGGAGCAGTTTAAGGGAAAGACCAGGAACCAAGTTTGGGATATGCTGAATTTAGGATATCTGTTAAAGAAATTGAATAGCCTGCTGGATATGCAAGTATATATTTGGGAGAATGGTTTGGGAGGGACAAATTGTTATTATTATTATTTTTAATTTATTGATAGAGAGAGAGAGAAATATTGGTTTGTTGTTCTATCTATTTATGCATTCATTGGTTGATTCCTGTATTTTCTGATGGGATCGATTCCCCAACCTTGGCGGATTGGGACGATGCTCTAACCAACTGAGCTAGCTGGTCAGGGTGGATATAGTGTTATTGATAGGTAAGAAAATATATTCTCTGTTAATGAAATGTGCAAGTTCTTATATGTCAGAGAGTGTGAATTGGCTGGCTGTGAAGTGGGGTAAAAATATCATTTTGTTCTTACCATGAGCTAAGAGAAGACCTGTCCAAAATTTGGTTTTGCAAGCATTCACAAAATGTTCAGGCATTAATTTTTACTTTAAAAAAGGAATGCTTCCCCACAGGCATGGATGTTGAGGGTATAGGAGCTTTCTGTAATTTTTGCAGAAAGCATTTAGTGTTTTTGTTAATATCAATGCTGTGTTAGGACATATGCTGGTATTTTTTCCCTCCCAGCTGCATAATATTTTTAGCAGTTAAACCCAAATTACTGAATTTTAAATATATTTATTATTGTAGCATAAAAATGTCTTTTTAAGTCATAGGAAGGAAAATCTTGCTGTTAATTTAAAATAATGAAATAGTTAAACATAAGTATTTGAGCATCAGGCCTGAGTCCTATAAAAACAAGTTAATCAAAATCATGGAGCTTTATAATCTTAAAAAGATGACATCAAGGGTCTGATGTCTTAGATTCTTCAGGGTAGACATGAAACAGTTCAACATCTGTGCCAAAGTGACCTCTGTGAAGCATAATATTTCCTTTTAAATATTTAGACATCATGATAGTTTTCCATGGTTTTAATTCATAAAACATGGGTTTTTTAAAAAGCCGGAAAAGCATGGCAATATTTTTTAGCTATCCACTTCTTTCTCTACCTTGCTTTTAACCCCTGTTAAATAAATACTCATTGGTCCTAATGTGAACAACTAAATTAGCACCTTCTTTCAGAAATATGACCACCTTAAAGCATCTCTAAATAGGAAGGGAAAGTGGTAAGGAAAAAAAATTTTTTTAAAGATTTTATTTATTTATTTATTTTAGAGAGAGGGGAAGGGAGGGAGACAGAGAGGGAGAGAAACAGCAATGTATGGTTGCCTCTCACATGGCCCTCACAGGGGACCTGGCCCGCAACCCAGGCATGTGCCCTGACAGGGAATCGAACTGGGACCCTCTGGTTCCCAGCCCGCGCTCAATCCACTGAGCTACACCAGCCAGGGGGTAAGGAAAAATTTTACCAACTCTGAGTTAGGGTAATGAAATCTAAAGAAATTTATATGAATAAGCTAAGATAAGAAATATTAGATAGGTAGCTTATTCTGGGTTTAACTATGTCGCTTCCATAATGCTTTTAATAATATTTCTCTTTTGTTAAGACTGTTTGGCTGTTTTCCAGGTTAAATATACCACAGTGGCCCCTGTTATGTACAAGGGCACTTGTTTCATGACGCCTAGAACACTACTTCAGTTTTAAAGTTTCAGAAGAGTCATTTAACATGGTGGACTCTCATTCAGTCTGTGGATTTTCAGCTGACTTTCTTTCTTAACTGAGTAATTCAAAACTGGATATTTATGAGGCCCTGGCCAAGTAGCTCAGTTGGTTAGAGCATCATCTCAATATGCCAAGCTTGTAGGTTTGATCTCTGGTCAGGGCACATACAAGAAGCAACCAATGAATACATAAATAGATGGAATAACAAATCAATGTTTCTCTCTTTCTGTGTGTCTCTTTTCCCTTCCTCTTTCTCTGAAATCAGTTAAAAAAACTGGATATTTATGTTTTTGAAAAAAAGTTATTTTGCTATATTTTTCTTCCTCTTTAGGCTTACTCTTATCACCCATTCACACCCCCACCATCCCCCCCACGTACACACATGCACACACACACAGTAATTAATTAGGTTCGAATAGAACTAGATGATTCAATGATTATTAGTTGCTTATTCTGCATATTGGATGCTAAGTGTCAAGAAGTGGTTATATTGGTTATGTTGAATAAATAAATTCCTCTTTCCACGAGATTATAATTTAGGGGGAGGGGTATGAGAACATAGGGGGCACAATAATGAGCTAGAGTTGTGGCCTGAGAGTAGTAAGTCTAAGTAAGATACGCACGTGTCCCACTTAGGCCTTAAGATCCTTTACTCACAGTCTTTTCTCTTCAGTCCCATTTGTTTACTCTCTTTGAAGATCCAAGTATTTTGACTTAACATTTCTCACATACGGTGTGCTCATTTTTATTCTGTTGCCACTGTCAAGACCTCACATACACATGAAGTCATATGATGATGAAAAAATAAATATCTGTGTAGCCACCTTTTTTAACCCCATGGACCCTCCCATTTCTACTTCAATGGCTCTTGGGCACCGCGGTCCTAATAGAGGTGGTGGAGGAGAGGAGATGGTAAAAAGTTGCCTAGAAAGGTTAAATGATAAAAAGGGAGGGTGCAACTCTCATGGAACTGACACACCGCAGTACCCAGAGAGCCGTGGGATGACAAGAGGGTGAACCCAGAGCCTGGGTAGTGGGCTTGGCTTGAGTTTTAGAGTGAATTTTTCAGAGTTTAAAGTGAGAGAGGAGAGAGATTTTTTTGAAGCAGCTGCTGTACAGAACTACATAGATAGATGTAGTGTATGTGTGTATCAATAAAGATATACTCTTATTTTCAATTATTTTTGTTGCCAGCAGGATTTACATTAAGTTGGTACACACCAAGATGGACACACCGATTTGGCTGGTGACCCTGCCATTGTAGCCATGTGGCAACTCCCCTTGGATTCTCTGGGCCTCCCCTCAGTCCAGAAACTAAAGGTTCAAACTTATTGACTCAGAAGGCTTCAGAACCTCACTTCAGCCCGCAATAGGCATCATTCGGATCGGTTGTCAAATATTTAAAATATCGCTTCTGATCCTACCGTACCTGCAGTCAGGTCCTAAAGACATGAGCTACTCAGAAGGGGCAGGGCCACGTGGGCCAGTTGGTATAGGGAGAAAGAGAAGCAATAGGAAGGGTGGTGTCAAAGGCGGGGCCTGAACAAGGAGTCGGAAGGTGTAGGCAGGAAGGCGCCTTGCGCTGCTGGGAAAGGGCGCTGCTAACAACCTCGCCTGTGCCCGGTCTGACCCTCGGGCTGGCTGTGGCTTCGCACAAGCCCCGATCTCCACTTGAAAGTTCTGTAGGTGCCTTCGTTTAAAATTGTATATGAGCCCTGGCTGGGTGGTTCAGTTGGTTGGAGCATCGTTCTGTACACCAAAAGGTAGAGGGCTTAATTCCCGGGTCAGGGCACATACCTACATTGTGGGTTCAAAACTTGGTCAGGCGTGTAGGGGAGGAAACCCATTGATGTTTGTCTCCCACAGTGAAGTTTCTCTCTGTCTCCTTTCCTCTCTTTCTAAAATCAATAAATATTTAAAAAAAATTTAAGTGTATGAAAACATACTTTTAAGCAAATGAAAAATTCTATGTCCAAGTCAATAAATACATTTCTGTAGTGTCACGGAGGCACTAAAAAAAAAAAAAAAAAAATGCATTCTGAAGCCCAATGCCTGGCCTCAGATTCGAGCAGAGCAATATTATACGAGCTACTTAATTTCTCTGTGCCTCAGACCCTTCATCCGTGTAATGGGAATGACCATGGTACCCCTTCGTAAGGTAGTTCTGATGATTTTGCAAGATGGTTCAGGTTAGAATACTACCTAGCACATAATAGAACTGTAGGTGTTAGCTATTGTTATTATTATAATTTTTAGTGGGCTGAGGTTCTCTACAGCCAAGGTTTAAAGAGTATAAGAGACCTGATTTCTTGGAATCAGATTTGATGAGATGATCGTAACAAAGTGAAAGATCAGATAGGAATGGGGAGTCGTGGGGGATATTACAGTTTACCCTGTTTTCACAACGTCTTGGCCACAGGAAAATTTGAAAGTACTAAATATTTCTTCGTAAAGGAGCTTGTTTGAGCTAGTTTTATTTTTGTCAGTATGTCTTATCTCTCTGATAAATAAATCATGTCCACCAAAGTTGAAAAAAAAGCTAACAAACGTTTTAATGTACCAATTTTTTTGTGACATCCAGAAGAGTTCAGTCTTTTTTATCCTCTTTTGACCTTTTATCCTTTTTTTGACCTCTTCTGAAATGATGTATAAACAATTATTTTATGGAGCTCACAATAGAATCTCAGAAATAAGGGATGAATTCCCATTTCCAAAAAGGGAACTTTTCACCTGGGTATTATATCAAGCTTTAGTGGAAAATGAAAATCATTATTAATAATTTTGATAAGTATTTTCTTCTAAGCTAAAATTCCAAGGTATTTTACTTTGTGAAATAATTTATTGATACAGAATTCTCAACTACAGAAATGATCTAATACCTAACATTACTCTTAGAAAAATTCAGTTGTTTGCTTTAAGACTTGTATAAATATATATTTTTTCTTTTAAAAAATTTATAAATGTACATAAATGATCTTAAGTCATTGAAAAGGTGTATAATTGCTGAGTGCCTTTAAGGTGTCAGAAAGGTAACTGTCTCCAAAGGGTGCTAACTTTTGGGGAGAATGTCTCCATACTTTTCAAATCTTCATATCTTTGCTGAGACTTAGCAAAGACATCTTTCTGGTTCTAGTTAGCTTAGTGTTGCCTTATACTTCCTGAAATACGGTGTAGTTGTGGAGGGGGACCTGAGTTCCAACCAGAGACTCCTTAGACATACTCTAACTTATTGGTCTAGGAGATTTCCTGTTGTTTTTTAGGCCAAGAGCCACTGACACAAGGAATTTGGGAGACTCCTTGTCATAAGATCACTGCCATCTCTGCTGGCTGTTTTAGGGTCTGAGTACTTTCCCAAAAAGAATGAAAATTAGAGCCAGGAATCAGTAACATTTCCCTTCTGAAAATACCATTTGATTGGAATTACCTATAATTACCTAACTTATTTGAAATGATTAATGTAAATATTTAGGAAAGTTGGCTTCCAGGAATCACATACGCACCTCAAAGATTCTGAAAATTATCTTCTAATTCTCTTAAGAATGCAATGTGTATGTGTAACCTAAATATTAAGAAACAGAAAATGTTTGACAATTGGAAGGCTGCAATCAAAATGCATCCCTATTAAATTAGTGGGTCAAAAAACGCAACTAGAAATTGTGTGTACATATGGAAATGTAGACATTAATGTAAATAAAAATAACAGATAGATGTAGCAAAAGGATTTAAAAAAGCAGTTGGTTCAGAGGTCAGTTTTACCAGTCCCGGAAAGGGTAATGTTAATGGCAAAGTTGTATTTCTTTTTCTTAACTTTTTAAGATCCTCACTTGAGGGTATATTTATTGATTTTGAGAGAGGGAGGGAAAAGCATTGATGTGATAGAGAAACATCAGTTGCCTCCCATATGTACCCCAACCAGGGATTAAAATTGTAATCTAAGTATGCGCCCTGACCAGGAATCAAACCACAGCCTTTTGGTGTATGGGATGATACTCCAACTAACTGAGCTACCCTGCCAGGGCCAAAGTTGTATTTCTTTAGAAAATTTTACAGTGATTGAATGATGGGGCTAGGAGACTGAGAAGAAAGTGAGAAACTTTCCCCAATCCCTCACAGGATATGCCCTTCCTAAATTCATTTTTATGTTTTATGTAAAAATTCTTTTAGCAGGATGAGCATTTCCACAGTTAGATGATATAGTTAAAACAGTTATTCCTCTTTGGTCCAGTCCTAACACAAATTCATAGTAATAATTAATAACAAGCTGAATGAATATTTTAAAAACTTCATTTAAAAAAACCTCAACTCATAATTTAAGGAAAAAACTTCAGTAAGCAGTAGCAGAGAATCATTGCAGACACTCACAGAAGAGAAGCAATAAAAATCAGTCTGTTGAAACCCAGCAGGATCAGAGACAGTGTATAGTGTCATTAGATTCTTAGGTCATTAGATTATCTTGGCTAGCTCTTTACTGAGATGAGCCATGTTGCTTGCTTTGGGGCCTCCAAGCAAACCGTATGTGGCAAGAATTGACGTATGAATACATTTTCAGTACACCACTTCATGTTATTTCACAGGCCTCTGACATTTGGCCACCCCCCAAATAATCTGTAGTTGGTTTCATCAATGCCTTCATTTTCTTTTGTAATACTTAAAAAGGTCTTTGGGTTGGCTTCTATGTAAGCACTTATCCCATGTCCAGGGGCAGGAAGATCCTGGAATAAGGCAAAGTTAAGCTCCCCCAAAGACTCGCACAATGTGTCTTTGTAGGTCAAAGAAAAAGTGGGAATGGGGAGAGTAGACAAAAATTGGAACTCATTCCAAGCCCGCCTTTTCACTCTTCCCTTCCTTTTCTATAAATAAAATAAGGTTGAGGAAAAAGATTTGAAAAAATGTTTGAACAAACATTTTGTCCCAAGCCCTATAACTCCTCTCCCTTCTAGCCAGAGGCCACTCAGGGGCTTGATCACTATTTTCTATTGGAGAAGTCTGAAGGAACATGCTTTTGGGCAGCGTAACTGTATCTGTGTTAGTAGGTACCATTTCTGGGCCCCACACTCATGGGACTGTTTTCTGGGTTTGCCCCCAAATTTACTGACGTTGAAACTAATTAGCTGTGAGACTGAGGGCGTATTATTTTAACTCCTCCAGGCTTTCTGTTCCTCTCTGATTAAAAGAAGAGGGCAGATTAGATGTTCTGAAAGGTGACTCTAAATTAGGATTTCTCAGCTTCAACATTATTGACGTTTTGGCGTGGATGCTTCTCTCCGTGGTGGGCTGTCCCGTGCATTGTAGGCTGTTTAGTAGTGTCCCTGGCCCCTACCCATGCCCGGAGCATCACCCCTAGTTTTGATGACCCAAAATGTCTCTAGATATTGTCAGTGTCTCTCTGGGGACAGGTTGCCAGATAAAATACAGACTGCTCAGTTAAATTTGAATATCAGATAAAGAGTGAATAATTGTAAAAAACCGGTATAAAATCCCAGATATTAAATGGGACATATTTATATTAAAATTGTATATTATTTGATCGTGTTGAAAAGTATGTTTTGACCCAGTAAATATCAGAATATCTGGACATTGGGCTCTGAAATCAAACCAGGATTTGTCTCTTCCCTGCTTTGTGTCAAGGGGCAATCTATTTTACCTCTGCGAGCCTCAGACTGACCTTTTAAAGTTGACGTGGGAATTAAGTAAATCATTTTATATTAAGTGCTTCTAACAAAACATTTATGTTCTATATCTGAAATTCAGATTTAACAGAACATCCTGTATTTTTATTTGCGAAATCTGGCAACACTACCTGGGAAAGCAAAATCACTTTCTTCTTCACCCTATTGAAACCACTGTTCCAGGTAAAATTTTTAATGAAGATGTGCTTCTATTCTTCCTGGTGTTTTCTGGATTAATTATAGGCACAGGCTAGACTTCCATTTTTATTGGCTTATTGGAAATGTTTCTTTTTGGTTAATTTTGCATTCACAGAAACATCTAAAAGAAAATATTTTTCAACATTGTTACAATGGGGATGCTAGATGGATTTTTTTTTTAAAGCCACTTCTGATCTTCCACTGGGAAGACTAAGCATATGCTGAGCACCCAGACAAAATAGAAGAGAGAGGTTTTGTTTGAAAGAATGACATATTTTTTAAAAGTGCCAGTGTAGAAGTAGACACTATATGGGAAGTTATATTTTTGTTGAACTTATTTTGAATTCCATACAGGAGCTGGGTGAAGGATTCTCAGGACATTTAGCATTTTCAGCCCTGTGCTTTTTTTTTTTTTTTTTTTAGGATAGTTTACTCCATGTCAGCCATAAGTGGAAGTGGAGGGATTGCCGCAGGTACGTGGCTCCTCCTTTTGACTTTAAGCTCTTGAGAAGTTATACAGGGTGAGGCAAAAGTAGGTTTACAGTTGTTTTTATGGAAATAATATTGATCTAATAATTAATAAATAATAGTACAAGAATAAACTGTTGCATATATTCACAGCTATAAACCTACTTTTGCCCACCCTGTGTAGAGAGAGTACTGATAAAGTCTGCGTGTGGGGAAGTGGGCGATCAAAGGGAACAGAGACTTAGACACATATTTGTTGTGCTGAACTTGACACACTGCTTTTTCAACTTGAGCCAGTCTTATCTCACCAATTTAGGATTCTGACTTTTTTTGTTGCTCTAGTTGGGTCTTCCTATATTTATAAAAGCAGGGAATTCGAAGATGCAGCATAAAAATGAAAGAATCTTGAGGATGTTGGAACTGGTGAAATGTGGCAGCAATAATTGTAAGCCTGGAGTGCTCATTGGTACTGAAGAACAAAGAAACATTGTATCACTGTTATCAACAGAGATTTCAACACTGTCTATAGACAGAATCAAACATTGAACGGGATGCTGAAGAGCATAAAACTGTTTCTCTTTCTTACAAAATTCCAAATCACTTAGGAAAAAAAATACATGCAGACAGAGAAAAGGTAGTAAAAAGAAAAGAGAATATATGCTAAACGCCAAAAGATTGTTCACGCATTTGGTGTTACAGGAGTTCAGAGGACGGGATTTTGCTTTTTTCTAGTGCAGTGGTTCGCCCCCAGCATTACTGATACTTTGAGCTGGAGATGTTGTTGTTGTCGTCAGGGTTATCCTACTCATTGCAGGATGTTTGGTAGGATCCTTGGTCTTTAATCATACACGCCAACAGCACCCCCTACCTGTTGTGACAATAAAAAATGTCTTCTGACATTGCCAAAGGTCCACAGGGAGGAAAGTTGCCTCGTCTAGTAGAGTATGGGAGACTTCCTAAAGGAGGTAGCATTTGAACTGGACTTGGGAGGATGGGAACGATTTTGAAAGGAAGGGGTCTTGTTGGTGATGGTGGGGAGCATGTAGGTGAGAGAATGGCATGAATAAAGATGCCAAGGTGGAAAAATCAAGCCTAAATTTGGAGTATTGTAGGCAGATAAGTTTAATTGTGGTTATTGTTCCTCTGGGAAATAGAACATATTTTACTAAATAGAATATATCTTGTGACTCTGTCTATGCCCCTAGTGCCTAAAACTGTTTTGACCTTGGTAGCTGTTTAATAGTTAATCAGTAATTTTATTTGAAAGGTAATCTGTATCAACATAAGAAAGGCTTTGAATGAGGAGGACTTCCGGCAAGATGGCGGCATAGGTGAATGCGCTGTGCCTCCTTGCACAACCAAACAAGGAAAAAACCAGAAATTTACCCAACCAAAAACAGCCAGATCTGACAGAAAATTGAATTGAGAGGAAGTCCGACAACCAAGGAATTAAAGAAGATACATTCATCCAGTCTGGTGAGCCAGGAGGAGCAGGGTGGAGGGAGAGCGCTCGGCGACCCTGCGACGAGCTGGTGAGCAGATGGCAGGACCGCAGTTGGAGGGGCGGTTCCCACGGGGCTGCAGCACACCGAGACGAGAGTGCCTGACCTAAGCGCGGCCAGCGCCCAGCTCATCCAGACCCAGCGGGGCCGAGACTGGTGGACCAGGCAGGTCCTAATTCACGTGCAGACAAACTGGGAGAGAAAGCAGGGCGCAATCCATCTGCGCAGATTGAGAGCACCTGTGGGGGTGGAGTCCGCGGCGGGAGGAACTACCAGCCTCACAGGAGAGTTCACTGGGGAGACCCACGGGGGATTGGAGCTGTGCAGCCAGTCCACCAACCCCGGAGCGACCCCCGGAGCCAGTACAGAGGGCTCGAATTGCTTGCAGGAGGAGGTGTGGGTGCGGAGAGTGGAGCAGGCGCCATTGTGCTCTCAGGTCCCGCCCCCACAGGCTACTTCACAGCACATCGACCGTGAGTTTCCTTGCCCAGGTGAACCCCAAGGCTCCGCCCTCCTTACAGTAACAGGCTCACCGAGGGAAAAAAAATGGCCCAAAGAAAGGAACAGATCAAAGCTCCAGAACTAACCGACCAAGAGATAGACAACCTATCAGATGCACAGTTCAAAACCCTAGTAATCAGGATGCTCACAGAATTCGACGAAAAATTATCGAAATTGCTTGAACAAATGAGGAGACATCTGCAGGGAATCAATAGGGATAAGAAGGAAACTGGGACTCAAATCAACAGAGTGGACCAGCAGAAAGAAAAAAACATCCAACCAGAAAAGAATGAAGAAACAAGAATTCAAAAAATGGAGGAGGGGATCAGAAACCTCCAGGACGTCTGTAAACGGCCCAACATACGGATCATAGGGCTGCCAGAAGGAGAAGAAGAAATCCAAGGAATTGAAAACTTATTTGAACACATAATGATGGAGAATTTCCCGAAGCTGGTGAAGGAAATAGACTTTCAGGAAGTCCAGGAAGCTCAGAGAGTCCCAAAGAGGTTGGACCCAAAGAGGAACACACCAAGACACATCATAATGACATTACCCAAGATCAAAAATAAGGAAAGGATCCTAGAAGCAGCCAGAGAAAAGGGGACAGTTACCTACTAAGGAATTCCCATAAGACTGTCAGCTGATTTCTCAAAAGAGACCTTGCAGGCAAGAAGGGGCTGGAGAGAAGTATTCCAAGTCATGAAAGGCAAGGACCTACATCCAAGAATACTCTATCCAGCAAAGTTTTCATTTAGAATGGAAGGGCAGATAAAGTGCTTCTCAGATAAGGTCAAGTTCAAGAAGTTCATCACCAC
>PVJI01022986.1:0-24343 GCA_004026765.1 Micronycteris hirsuta
TTTTCCCTAACACAAAAGACACATTTTTTATTTTCACCAATAACTTTATTGATAAGGATAGTTTGAGTATTTCACTATCCCCTGCTATCGTGGCTTCTAGAAAGTAGAGGCCAGGGGTGCTGCTAACCATCTTCCAATGCATAAGACAGCCCCACAGCAAAGATTTCGCCAAATGTCAATGTACCAAGAAACTTCACAAACCACTGTGACATGTTCGATCAGTCACAGCACTTTCTCCGTATACTGCACAAATCTTTTTTTGTGTTTCCGTTACATGTTTACCTTTCTGGAAATAAAGTATAATATGGCAAGAATGCTGCGTATCTTCTTCCATCCTCAATATTAAAATGGCTACACAAAAATTCACCAATTTGATAACTCCTTTTAAATGCACTTTGACGTGACAGCTGTCACAATACAATCTAACAAAACTGTTTTGAATGAAGTTAAAGACAACTGAGCACTACTAGAGCATGGTACAGAAAAACTCTAAATGAACTTTTTGGCCAAGCCAATATAATGAGACTAATCTCTTGAAGTTTAGTGAGAGAAGAAATTATCTGTATAAATAGTTATATTCTCTAAACTGATGCAATTCTTAAACTGTATTCAAAAGTTAATGCATAAAAGACGGGAGTATGTCCTGTACGGTTCTATATATCTAAAGTTCAAAAACAGAGATACTAATGTACAGTTAGAAGTGAGGATAACGGTTGCCCCGGGCAGGGGGGCACAGGGGCAGTGACTGGGAGGGGCACCGTGGGGCTTCACAGGGCCTGGTGATGCTCTGTGTTGATTTGGGCGACGGTTACACATGGTACAGTCACTCAGTGAAAAGTCGCCGAGCTGTGGACTTGTGATTCATGTACTCTTCTATACATATGATGTATTTCAATAATATTTACAAAAAAGTTATATATATAACAATTTAAACTGGGTATTTTATAAGTAATCCAATTCAATATACACAGTTTACAGGAAGAAAATACAAATGGTCAATAAACATAAAAGAAATCTTCGCCCTGGCTGGTGTAGCTCCATGGATTGAGCGCGGGCTAGGAACCAAAGGGTCGCTGGTTCGATTCCCTGTCAGGGCACATGCCTGGGTTGCAGGCCAGGTCCCCATAAGGGCCATGTGAGAGGCAACCATACATTGCTGTTTCTCTCCTTCTCCCCCTCTCTTCCCCTCTCTCTGAAAATAAATAAAAATAAAAAATCTTAAAAGAAATCTTCAACCTCCCTATTTTCAGAAAATGTAAATCAAAACAAGAAAACACCATTTTTTCTCTCAGACTGGCAAAGAAAGTCTCAAGTTTTCCTTTGATATTCTAAAAATCATTTGCTGATGCCTTTGCCGTCACAGCTGGATGCGGTAAAGCTTCCAGACGGCGCACTGACTGGCACTGCCGTAACCGTGAGCACGCCTACCACCACAAACTCCATCTCAGCATCTGCCCTAGGGGAACACGCAACTGCAAGTATAAAGAGGTTTCATTTCTGCGTTGCCTGTAACAAAAAAATCAGAAACACAAATGTCTATAGGGGAACAGCTAAATAAACTGGTACATTCAACATTACAAAACCCTATGCAGCGCCGGAAAGAATAAGGTCAAGCTACATGTTCTAACAGTAACAGCTGTCCGAGACACACTGCTGGGTAAAAAGAGTATAACACCATTTTTGGAAGGAGAGAACCACATCCCCTCCCCCCACCAAAAAAGCCCTATGCCATACGGTCCATACAGATAAACGTAAACACACGTAAATTGGTGTGGAAAATGCTACCATGGCCACCTCTAAGATGGAAGGGCTATGACTAAGGATAGTGGCCAAAGAGGAACAGACCTTTCTGTAATGTTTTAAAACGAACACTTTCATTTCATTCTAATATAGTCAAAAGGAAAGGGAGGGAGAAAAGAAGGAGGGGAAAAAGAAGCTTAAGCAGAGCCAAAATATATCAGCTTGCCAATAATGCCAGTCACGCCTGTTCCCCCATTATCCCATGACCAGAGATAGAATGATTAAATGTTGAGGCAGAAATAACCCACAAATTTGCCCTTGTGGGCAAATTACTGTTTGCCATACTTCAAACTCAAAGTAAATTTTCACAAAGTAAAAACATAAATTGAGATGGGAATGATAAAGTACCCGAGGAAACTAAAGCACACCAGCACCTCCAAGCATCCTTGGCCTAAAAACGGTCACTTAAAACCATCACTCATTTTACTTTAGCGCATTTATCTCTGTTAACTTGAAGTTTAAGCTCATGTTTTGTTTTTCCCTTCATGAGACGCATAAGACAATCCCACAGGAATATATTGTATATAATCTCACAGGATCAATAATGTCCCAGCAAAAAAGATAAATGTTATTTTAATTTTGTTTATTTTCAGACAGAAGGGAAGAGAGGGAGAGAAACAGCGATGTGAGAAACATCCATCAGTTGCCCCTCGTACGCACCCTGTTCAGGGACCAAAACTGCAGCCCAGGCGTGTGCCCTGACCACCAGGAGTCAACCAGGGGCCTTTCCCTTTGTGGGATGACATCCAGTCAACTGAGCCACATCAGTCAGAGCGATACAAGTTATTTTAAAAGTTAGCAAAAACAGAATGTTCATTTCAAACTATACCCATGTCTACTTTAGTCAAAAGCATGCTGATAAAAAGAGAGAAAAGGGAAAAAGTTAAAATAGCTGCCTAAATTTACCAAGTTGCTTCAATCATTTCATTTAAGCAGAAAATAACTACCCATCAGAGTCAATCCACAGTCCTTAAAACCCAACACTACCATCTTCAGGCAAGGCACACGAAGGTGGGTATGAGGCTTTCCCCTCCTTGGGCACAGCACCTCGGTGTAGAGAAGAAAAATTTGAAAAGAAGGGAGGGAAAGAAGGGGGCAATACAAGAGAGTGTATATTAAATACCAAATTCACGAAAAATCAGTATGTATGACAATCATTTTGTAATTCTTAGAAGTCTAGAGCTAGAATTAAGATTACAGAAACAAACTCACAGAGACAGAGAACATTTTGGCAGTTGCCAGATGAGAGGGGGGTTGGGAGAATGGATGAAAGGGGTGAAGGAATTAAGAAGTTCAAATTGGTAGTTACAGAACAGTCACAGGGATGTAAAGTAAAGCATAGAGAATAAAGTCATAATATTGTATTGATTATGTATTATCGGGGAGATCACTTTGTAAGTTACATAAATGTCTATGCACTGGGTTGTACACCTGAAACTAATATAATATTGTATGTCAACTGTAACTGAAAAATAAAAAAATTATTTTAATAAAAGACCACTGAGCTTTAAACATTTGCTGGTTTCACAGGTGATTCTCTCATCACACCAGTGAAGAAAGCGGGGGGGTGGAAAGGCTGAGGGACCTGACGGGTGCTCTTGCTGGCACAGCCCGCGGAGACACAGCGAGCCTAGGCCGGCCCACCTCCGGTTCCCGGCTCAGTGTCTCCGCTGGGAAGGGATGGGAGACGCTCAGCGAAAACAGGCGGAGGAATTAGGGTGTAACAAGGCCTGGGCCTGGAGGAAGAACGGCACCGGTCAGGCTGAGACAAAAGAGAAAGACGCAGAGGCCGGTCCCTTGCCATTGTTTATTCGTCACGGGGCACACCGTACTGTCATTGGTTAGTCTCAGGAGTTCTGTTGGGTTTTGTTTCTTCCAAATTGTTCCCAACAAATGGATTATTGACAGCAAACATTTTTTTAATGAAAAGTCACCATTTTTTTTCTGAGTAAATGGCAAGCACATTCACTATATTTCAACAATTTCCTTTTATTACATAGGGTTTTCTTATAAGACATGAAGGTTAAAACCACACACACCCGCACTAGGCGGAACACTACTACATGCAGCCATTCCAGAAAGACTGGTTAGTGTGACTCTATTGCCCCTCCGACCTGTTATTCAAGACCACCCTCCTTGTTCAGATTACTTGTTACAGTCCTCCAAGTGCTAAATATACCATATAACCCAGCGATTCCACTCCTAGACACATATACCTAAATAAACAAAGACATATGTCCACACAAAAACATATCCACGAAATGTTCATAGCAGCACAATTCGTAACAGTCAGAAAGTGGAAACTACCCAAGAATTCTTCATTTGAAAAATGATTTTAAAAAGTGGTACAGCCATCAGTGGATATCATGCAACAAAAAGGAATGGAGTACTTGATAGATGCTACAACACAGAAGATCTTTGAAAACATTACGTTAAGTGAAAGAAGCCAGTCACAAAAGTCCACATATTGTATGACTTCATTTACATGAAATGTCCAAACTAGGCAAACCGATTGAGACGGAAAGCAGACTAGTGGCTTTCTGGGGCTGGAGGCAGGTGGAACGGGGGTGACTGCTGATGAGTACTGCTTGTTTTGATGGTTAAAAACAATTTTCTAAATGTTGATGAAAGGATGTCCAGCCTAAGAAAAAGTCTTAGAAGAGTTTAATTGAACCAAACTGACAATTGCCGGGAAGCAAATTCTCAATGGATTAAGGAAGCGCTTAGGAGAATGGCAGTTTCACATCTTATTTTATACACTGTAACCAAAGGAGACCGAAGGAGATTACATGAACTCCACTGGTGGTTGATTAGGGAGGTGGAAGAAAGCGAAGCAGGGAAACATCTGGGACTGAGGAAAGTAAAACAAAGAGACGCTTGTTTTACGTTGGTGGCTACAAGATAGTTAACATCACAGCACGCAGAGACGGTATGTGGGCAACAAGATAACAACGAGGGATTCGGTGGTCTCTTGCTTTGACGGGAGGCTGTGCTCTGAGGGGTCTAGAAAAAAGGGGACTACTCTGACTTTCCAAAGGTATGTCTTAGACGCAAAAAGAACACAGACAGGCTCACTTAAAGACGGACCTTTGTCAAGGAAGCTACAGGCCCAGGACATGACTACCCGCCATGCCGTGCCTTTAGTTAGGAATCCTTCTGCTCAGGCCTCCCCGGAGCTGGGCAGGTTTAGCGTGTGGTCCCTTTGTTGTCCATGTAAAGTCAGGTAATGGTGGTGGCTGGACAGCAGTGAACAGTCCAACACCCACTGCCTTGTCCACTTCAACGGGTGAAGTGTATGTTATGTGACCACAGCTCCAAACAGAATAAATTACCTAGCAGAGAGACCACGGAGACATGAATAGCTAACCCACTCTACCCTGGTGGTTACGAATGCTGATGGAAAACAGAAATTATACAGATAACTACCACTTCAGAAGTCAGAAAAGAACATATACAAGGAAAGCCAGAGAACACCGGGGTCCAAACTAGACAGAATGAATCACTGAACAGAGAACACTAGACAGAAACACATCAAAATGTTACCAACGGGGGCAGAGTAAACCAATAATAAGGAGCATGAAATGTGGATTATACAATATAAATGCACTGGTACGGTGTTTTTCATATCTAAGAGTTAATATTCTGACATCAATTATTTTTTCCCTGATATAAATTAATGACACTCCCTGGAAGGCATAAAATACCATTGGTTAAGGGGGCATCTAACAAGAAATTTGACTGGAAAAGGAATAATGTGTTTTTCTTCCTATTTCATGTAAGTTTGTCAAAACAACACAAAATGATCACATTATTTCTAAATTCTATAGTTATGTCATTACCTTTAATAAGACTTTTTAAAGTTACAAATTAATATAAACTGAATGAAACCACCATCATTTTGACAAATAGTCAACTATCATCTATAGTATTTTTTTCTTTTAATGGGTACAAGCAAAATGAAGAAAATATGTAAATCAGTTCCTTTTCTACAATCTAGTCTTCACATACAGCAAAGGGTAGTTTACCCACAGGTGATTCATGGAATGTATTCAAGGGTTAATAAACCCACTAAAATTATATGTTCTCTCTCTATAAAAATACATATAATTTATATATATATGTATGTATGCTTCTGCGGAGTCACTAACTTTTATCAGAGGGGTCTGTAACTCGAAGAAAGTTGTGATGCTACTGCTTTAGAGAAACAACTATATGTAGCCTAAAGCAGTCTTCTGTTGTAAAGGAATTCTGGAAATGGCTGTGACTCTCAAGAAATTATGTTGTATAATTTTCATTTATGAAATACATTTATGAGGTATCTGGGCAATGAGGTAGAAACAAAGATAAATCATCTACAGTCACTATTCTAGAAAAAAACTTTTAAGTTGGGAAGGGAAAAGACCTATAAATTATTGTAAGCAAAGGTAGAAATATTATAATTATAATATCACTTTATTTGCATTTATTTGAGATAGGCTTTGTTTTAAAAATATTTGAGATGTCTTTATTATTTAATATTTCATAATATGAATGAAATCAAATAATTTTCATTCCAACTATTTCAGATTGAATCATTAATATTGCTGGTATTCTACAGCATGGAATTCTGTCTTGGTGAAGGTTATAAATATATGAAAGCTTTTTCTGACTTATTCTGAAAAACAATGACTGGATTTTGGTTCATGTGTAAAAGTATATTTTGTACAAATAATAACACGGTTATTATCTGAAACATCTACTTTGCTATTAAAATATTACTTCTATGACCTTTTTCTTCCCTAAACTTGCAAAAGTCAAAACAAGTAGCAGGTGGAGGATGACTCTAGAACCCTCCCCACGTGCTTTAAAGGGTTTCGGGCAGCACGTTCTCACCGTTAATAAATGAAAACACAGGTGGAGAAATATGAATGCCAATAAAAAATACTTCATTTGGTGACAGAAGCTCATGAAGACTTAAGAATAGCAATTGATATTTATAGGATTTCTTAAAATTTTCTATAGAACTTATAAATGCAATTACTCTATTAGATGAACAAAAGGAGGCAGTTTTTTCAGAACAGTATAATTCATAAATTACAAAAGCTATCTCTAAAACCTTATTTTAAAATCACACTGCCTATAAAGTCACCTGTAATGGAAAGTCGGTTGAAGGGGCTTTAGAGATAACTTAATTCCACTGGCTTGCAAACCTTTCCGACATTCAAATCCTTCACTCAAAAACCTCACCAAGACACAGGCGCCTGCACTCTGAAGGACAGGATGCAGGGTGCCCGGTGCCGGACTCACACGTGCCATCATTTGATGTATTCTGACTGGCTAGTTTGTTTGTTTTTACTGTATATTTATAGTAATCAAATCATGCAGCCAAAAAAAATGTTTCTACCAAGAAGTCTCATATATAAAACAAGAACAGAGCAGCTCCGTTCACGGCTGCCTCCGCCCCCCGACCTGACCCCTCACCCTGCCCCGGACTCTCCTCCCTCAGGGACACTAAAGAATGTCACTTGGAACCAGTGACCCAGGCAAGCCCTTCATGTCCCAGATGATGCGGTGGAGGTCTAGATTCACCTTTCCTTTCTGCTAAGAGAGTTCTGTGTCTAGACTGCCTGGGAGTTCGCTGACTCTTCAGATGCTCTCCACATAAAGTCAATCACAAATTCACATATTTTCTGAGATGAAAGGGGCCTTCGGGCAGGCCAGGACTTCTCCCTATCAGTTTAGTCCATTCTGCCTCTTTTTCAGAGATTGCTAATACACATGGGAGAGAGAGAAATACTATATAAAGTGCTTTACATAAAATATTCCTAATCTCACAACTCTGGAAGTAGGTAAAAGTATACCCATTTTACAGCTGAATAAGTGAGCTCAGAAACATTCGCACATGCCCAGGCTATATAGAACAGGCAAGGTTGTGGCAAAGCAAAGATTCAAACCTGCATCCTTTTAGCTCCAAAGCCTGTACTCTTTCCAATAAAACACATTACATTTGGGCAGCACAGATGTCAGACTAAAAGAGAAAGCGAGAATCCATGAGCCAGGCAGAGGAAAACACCCAAATAGTATCAAAGTGGGAAGTGCCTACTCACACGAGCACCCTAAATTAGCAGCGCTGAACTGGGGTTATAAAGAGTACGGCTGCCAATACATTAAGAAAAAAAAGAAATGAAGTAACCTTAAGACCCACAAAGCAAAGCCAGGTTTAAATTAATGAGGTACAGCTGCTGAATGTAAAGAAAGTTTCATGAACACATATTCAGGAAATTAATAAAGAGAAAAGGAATTGTTGCATTTAAGCAAAAGCATGAAGTGTAAAAAGAAAATAAAACTACAAAGTCAGAAGGCTGCCACAAAAGAGTAAATCGCTCTGCTTTAAAATAAAAAATTTACCAAAAAATGTCTTTCAGATGCTCAACAAAACACCATGAAAGTATTAGTTCACAGTGCAAAGTCTATCATTTAAATAAACAAAATTTCAGTTTTCCTCTAAAACATCACTGACCTTGATTACCTGGAATGTTGATGAAGAAAGAATTCAGTGTATGAATGCTAAAGTCAAAAGCATCAAAGTTAAGTTACTAGAGAATTCCACCTAACTGATGAACTTCAAAAGCAACATTCCAGAAGCTATACAGGGGACAGCGCTCCTCCAAGAAACTCAAGGGTGCGTGTGGAAGAAACGTGAGCTGGTGCCGGAGGGCTCAGTACCGCGCTCCCCTCTGAGTGCCTCCGGAAACACCAGAACACCAGGGAGGGCGGAGACGGCAGGATATACACAGCACAGCTCCCCTGAGTCCACTTTAATGTATTCTGGAAATAATACCTTCACCTTCAACACGAGCACACACGGTAGACTGTAAAATTCTCATGGAACCTATAATCCACAGGGGAATCAAGTACTCAAATGTGTAAACAGTTATAACAAAAGCTATGAGAGAATATAACAAACGCTGTGTGCTCTTCTAAAGAGGCCAGACGAGTCCTCCCTGACTAAGTAAAGTAGTGAAGCTAAAATAGAAAACTTTTGTGTTGGTTTTGGCTTTTTGGCCGTGCCTTTACTTGGGGATGGAGCAGGTGGAGACGGGGGCCGAGCCGGGGAGGCAGGTGCTGGGGAAAGGCCAGGACCTGTGCCATCCCAGGTCTCCAAGGCAGGAAGCTGTGTGTCGGGTTCTGGAACTGCAGTAAGACTCAGATGAGAGTTTTCATTATGATAACGTACCTCGTACATAATACAACTACGACGTCAGATGGGCACGAGACTCATCGAGGCGTTCACTTCGCTAGTTATCTAGTGTCTGGTCACTATGTTGTACACCTGAAATACCAATTGTAATTGAAAAATAAATTTAAAATACATAAATTAACAATAATAATCATGTACAAACTGCAGAACAGCATTAAAGTAGGACCATATTCTCTCTCTGATCTTGGAGAGGGAGAATGCTGGGCTTTCGGTGAACACAAATCCACTGAATTTGCGGATTACACAGTGTAATACACCACTTTCTTTTGCACTCCCTCGTTTGACGCTGTGGCAGCCTGCAAGAAAGAAAAGGTGGGAATTTTACAGATGAAGGAATGAGTTTAAGCCCAAGGTCAATAGAGCCAGCACATGGGCGCTACGGAGATGGCCATGAATCTACAGGAGGTCCTCCAGAGTCAGTACACATATCCACATATCTACCACCTACAGGCTATCCAGCAGGAAGTTCACTTCCCGGGAGGCCCGTGGGTGCAAAGGTTAAAGATACGGTGGTGCTGTCACAGCATCACAGAGCTTCCCTTCGCCAACAGATTAATTCAGAAAGAGGAGCCCCAATATATGATCTGTCTCTCCGCAGCAAGCAGCAAGTCAAGAATAATACCTCATTTAAAAACAAGAAATGTTTTCACACGATTCTTTAGAAAAACCATGAAACAAGTTAAGTTTTGTGCCTGCTGATGGCTCATATACCACCCCTGGATTCACTGCCCTCGGGTTCGTTCCCTCTTACAAAGAGGCACTGCAGAAGAGCTAACAAGAGCAGCACAGCAGATCTCAAAACCTGGGCTCCCTGCTCAAACTCTACTACTAAGCACACTTGTGTAATCCCAAGGAGGTATTAATCCCAAGTCCGGTAGTCCAACACCCCTCCTCTGCCCTTTCCCCCATCCCTTACCTCTTTACCCATGAAATGGGAAAACCGGAGCTAGATCGCGGTTGTCCTTGAACAGCACTCCCTTACGAACATGTTAGAAATGTGTTGTTCCTTGTTTTCTGTCTTCTAGCATACTCATACTTCATACTGCATTTTATTTTCCTTTATATTAAAGTTTGGGAATTATATTGACTTATTTTAATGATGTGGGTAAAAAAATTTATTAACTGCCCTGGTTGGTGTGGCTCACTGGATTGAGTGTCAGCCTGTGAACCAAAGGGTCACTGGTTCAATTCCCAGTCAGGGCACATGCCTGGGTTGTGAGTCAGATCACCAGTAGGGGGTGCACAAGAGGCATGCACACATTGATGTTTCTCTCCATCTCTTTCTCTCTCCCTTCCTCTCTAAAAATAAATAAATAAACATCTTTTTTAAAAAATCCATTAACTGTGAATTTCATTCCAGGACACTAAAAAGAATATCACAAAATATTTATTATGGAAAGGGGATTTTGGGTTAGATAGAATTAAGAATTAATTGACTAGAAAATCTCAAAGGTTCTTTCCAGTCCTATAACTTACTGATTCTATTAATATTCTGAACACTAATAATGAATGATAAAGTCAGTGTACATTATGATTTGTGGGCAAGAACAAAAAATACTAAATCTGCCTCTGCATTTGATTAAATAATTAAATTTGTAGAACAGCAATTCTATCCCATTATCTAGGATGTTATTTATTGGAATACTGTGTACTTTACTATTAGAGTTAAAAAAGGAGGTTAAAAAAATCACTATTACTTTACTTTTAAGAAAAAGAGAAAAGGGTAAAAAAAATCAACTTAGGGATACAAGTTCAAAAGGAAACCCTGCCTTGGCCACGTGGCTCAGTTGGTTAGAGTGTCATCCCATACACCAAAAGGTTGTGGATTCAATCCCTAGTCAGGGCACATACCTACACTGTGGGTTCAGTCCCCAGTCGGGGCTTGTATGGAAGGCAACTCATCAATGTTCCTCTCTAACACTGATGTTTCTCTTTCTCCCTTCCTCTCTCCAAAATCAATAAACATGTCCTCAGGTAAGGATAAAAAACAAAGGAAGGAAGCCCTGAGTTTGGCAAAGATTCAGCCCATATGTCCCAATTATCAATTTAAAAAATATTTTATGAAATGGACATAATGTGAAATGAGTCCTGAGACATCAAGATAAATCTATCAAGATCAAAATAGATTTGTGTATTCCCCTCCTCCCCAAAACAGAGAAATTGTGATACATTTCAAGTGGCATTTATCAAAAATTATTAAAACAGAAAAGTGATGCTTTAAGGATAAAACTTCCCACTACTGGAAGCTTGTGGGTAGGAGCAAGGGAGAAGATTCAGATATCAAGAGGACATGATATTCATTTACCAAGCTACTGCAAAACTTACTGTAAACTATAATTTTTATAAAATATGTATTTTTAAAAAATCAACAGAATATCTACCATGGGCCATGCCACGCACACATGTGCAGAGACACACACACATGTGCAGGTGTATTTATATTTTTACATATGATCTCATTTGATTGCCATAACAATTCATCAAGGTAGATTTTATTGCCCACTTTTTCTCATGAAGAACATGAGGTTAAAAGACATTGACACAGAGATTTCCAGCAATCAGGACCTTGTGCGACAAAAGCCTTTCAAAAATAAGCCTAAAGCTCTAAGTCAGGGAAAAAAATGATCAAAGATTACACAAAGTTGACGCTATAAAAGAATTAGTTAAGTTTTATCCATGACCTAACTTTATTTATGCAACTATTTTGTATTAAATACCTGGTGCCTCTAAGTACTTTCACATACATTATCTTATTTGATATTTCTCATAGTTTATCTCAGTTGATATATTTGATAAGATATTTATCTTTTGATAGGCTCCCCTAACCCAACCACAGGGAAGAAACGGAAAACATACCGGCATTTACTATGGGTCAGGGGGACAGTGTGACTGGGAAGGGTTGGCACACGAGAGTCTGAATGAGGAAACTCCTCCATATCCAAATTGTGGTGGGCATCACACAACTATACATATTTTAACATTCACAGATGCACACCAACAGAAAAAAAGGCAAGTAAAAAAAAACTTTATCTGCATTTCCTTAACAGCATGATACAGAAAATGGTAGGTACAGAATATTTCTCCCAGACTTCATTTCCTTTCAATGCTACAAAGGATGCTCTTACTTCATGAGATAAAATAACTGTAGAGGGGACTTCCGGCCAAGATGGAGGTGTAGGTAGACACACTGTGCCTCCTCGCACAACCAAGGGAAGAAAAACAGCAATTTAAAAAACAAAAACAGCCCTGGCTGGTGTAGCTCAGTGGATTGAGCGCGGGTTGGGAACCAAAGGGTCCCGGTTTGATTCCCAGTCAGGGCACATACCTGGGTTGCAGGCCAGGTCCCCAGTGAGGGCCATGTGAGAGGCAACCATACATTGCTGTTTCTCTCCTTCTCTTTCTCCCTCTCTCTAAAAATAAATAAATAAAATCTTAAAAAAAAAACTTAAAAAAAATAAATAAATAAAACAGCCAGAACTAACAGTAAATCAAACTGAGTGGAAGTCCAACAACCAAGGAGTTAAGACTTGTTCTTCCAGACCGGGACTTGCTTGTGGGTAGCTGGGGAAGTGCGGAGAACAGAGCAAGCGCCATTGTTCTCTCAGGCCCCGCCCCCACAGACAGCGTCACAACGCAACCACATGGGTTACCCCGCCCTGGTGAACACCTAAGGCTCCGTCCCTTTAACAGGTGCACTGAGAAAAAAAATGGCCCAAATGAAAGAACAGATCAAAGCTCCAGAAAAAATGCAACTAAGTGACGAAGAGATAGTCAACCTATCAGATGCACAGTTCAAAACACTGGTAATCAGGATGCTCACAAAATTGGAGGAAAGTTGGTCAGAATTAGTTGAACAAATGAAGGATAAGCTAAAGGAAATGAGGGGAAATGTGCAGGGAACCAATAAGGATGAGAAGGAAACTGAGAATCAAATCAATGGTGTGGACCAGAAGGAAGAGAAAAACATTCAACCAGAAAGGAATGAAAAAACAAGAATTTTAAAAAATGAGGAAAGGCTTAGGAACCTCCAGGACATCTTTAAACGTCCCAACATCCGAGTCATAGGGGTGCCAGAAGAAGAGGAAGACCAAAGGATTGAAAACTTATTTGAACAAATAATGAAGGAGAACTTCCCCAAGCTGGTGAAGGAAATAGATTTTCAGGAAGTCCAGGAAGCTCAGAGAGTCCCAAAGAAGTTGGACCCAAAGAGGAACACACCAAGGCACATCATAATTACATTACCCAAGATTAAAAATAGGAGAGAATCTTAGAAGCAGCAAGAGAAAAGGGGACAGTTACCTACAAAGGAATTCCCATAAGACTGTCAGCTGATTCCTCAAAAGAGACCTTGCAGGCAAGAAGGGGCTGGAGAGAAGTATTCCAAGTCATGAAAGGCAAGAACCTACATCCAAGAATACTCTATCCAGCAAAACTTTCATTTAGAATGGAAGGGCAGATAAAGTGCTTCTCAGATAAGGTCAAGTTCAAGGAGTTCATCATCACCCAGCCTTTATTATATGAAATTTTAAAGGGATTTAGATAAGGCATGGAGGGACATCAACAGGGGAGGGGGAGAGAGGGGGAAAGGTGCAGAGAATAAGTAGCATAAGCGGTAAGTAGAAAACAGACAGGGGGAGGTTAAGAATAGTATAGGAAATGTAGAAGCCAAAGAACTTATGTGTATGACCCATGGACAAAAACTAAAGGGCGTGGAATGGGGGGGGTGGGGCAGAGGGGAATAAAGGGGGAAAAATGGGACAACTGTAATAGCACAATCAATAAAATATATTTTTAAAAACCTGTAGAAATACTTCAGTTCTTGGATAGTTCACTTTTTATGGGGATGCTAACGAAACAACTACAAACTTATCTTTTTTTAAATCATAAGTTTCTCTTGATGTGTCAACATTTAAAAAAATCAAGTTGTTATAACAAATAAAAACTTTACAAAAGTAAATGCCTTCCAAATTTCTTTATGAGTTCCACTCCATGAAACTCTATTTAAACTAAGTAATAAGAAGTTTCTGCTGACAACCATTTCAAAATCAGGAAGGAATAAGAAAAAATTACTGAGTATCTTCCTCCACAATGTGCCAAACACGACTGCGTACTTTTGAAACTGTCTTATCTCACTGGACACTCTCTTGATCCCTGGGAGGGAGATATTTTTGCACTTTTATGAAGGGAGAACATAGCACTCAACGGGTTAAACTACGCAGCCCACAGCTCCTGGGCTAATGAGGTAGAGGAGCCAAGACAAACCAGAGCTTCAACATAAGAGCAAACTGTGGTGTGCCCTGTGAGGGGACAGATTCACAGTATGTGGAAATTTATAAATGATAATAATCTGTGCAAAATACTGATATCTCATATCTAAAAATAGACAGCTGTCAAGTATTTGCTACATTATATCAACTTCTTCCAACCAGGAAGTCTGAGATGATGCTAACAAGCCAATTTCACGTACTGGATGTGACTAATGAAAGAAAATCAAGCTCTCCGGTGTTTCTTCTTACCAACAACTAAAAATATCCAGCATTTTAAGTCAAGAACGTAAGTTATTAGTGATACCCACCACAAAAGCAGTGACTCGAGGGTAAAGTGTCATAAACCCAAAGCTTTTTCTTCTCCCTTCAACTCAAAACTTCTTGAAGACTCCAAATTCCTGGAACTCAAGGTCTTCCACAGTCTGGCCCAAATTTCCGCAGCTGCCCAGCTTCCTAACGCCCACCGTAGCCACGGCCGAACTTTTCCTGTTCACTAAACTCAACGTGCCCCTCTTCGTGTCTAACTGTCTCTCCTCCTCCAGTCGCCCTTCCCAAAGGAGACTGGTTCAAAACAGCTTCCTCCCTTCCTGGGGACTCCCACAGGGCTTATCTGTCCATTCATGAGAGACACAGTTATTGAATCAAACTGATACTTGTTTCATTTTTTCATGTCTGTATTATTTCTACAGGACAGAGACCTGTGACATCTATTCCTGTATTATTCACAGCATCTCAGACCTATTGGTAGCCAGAAAATACATACATTTCTTAACTTTAGGTTACAAACTAATGTAGGATGATACTTAAGTACATTTATGTAATACAGTGATATATATACCTAATGTATGTTGGACGTAGACGAACTGTCATAGTCTCCCTTTCAGAATGAGAACTTACAGAACAGGTTACCGTGCCTGCCGCTAACGCCTAAATGATGGCCTCTCAGCAAAGAAAATCCAACGGCAAATCCTGTACTTCCTCTCGATACCACTCGTTTAAATTATAAAAAGTTGACTGGTTACCCTTTGGCCATATACATTCCTACCCTCTTCTCTCTCATGTAGGACTCTCAACAACACTGTCCAATAAAAACAGAAGGTGAGCCACAATGTAATTTGTATAGAAAAACTGATATAATTAATTTTAACAGACTAACCCATAGATCTAAAATATCATTTCAATGCATAACCAATTTAAGGCACATTATTAATAAGCTGCTTTACATTCATTTTTCCTCATACTGTACTTGGGAAACCCACAGTGCTGCTCGGTCTGCGCCAGGCACACGGCGAGTGCTCAGTGCCGCGTGGGCTCAGTGGCACCACCTTGGGCAGTGCCGCTTAACTCACTTCTGCACACAGGAGTGTATCGTGCACACTGACGACTACAAAGGAAGATTAAATCTATAAAAAACACTGCGTGCTGCATTGAAATAAATCTGTTGAAAAGTAACAAGAATACTTTAGGATAAATTTGTGAGTTCAAAATCTTAGTCTTGTTCAACAGGAAGCACTTCCAGGTCCTAGTTTCTTCAAACTCTATTTTACAGACAAAGAAACCCAGAAAAGTAAAGTAACTTGGTATATCAGTATAGGAGCTCCCAGGAAAATCTCCTTTATGACTCCCAGGCCACCTAGCATGA
This sequence comes from Micronycteris hirsuta, assembly GCA_004026765.1. Classification (NCBI taxonomy): domain Eukaryota; kingdom Metazoa; phylum Chordata; class Mammalia; order Chiroptera; family Phyllostomidae; genus Micronycteris; species Micronycteris hirsuta. Next base: position 15,950 of record PVJI01022986.1, read on the forward strand.
AACATCAGGCTTGCCCACCATTTAGCCAAACCCTGACTATCTGGGTTTGAATGCCAGATGTGCCAGTTAATAACTGTGAAATTTCCAACAGGCTTCTGCTTCAATTGTAAAAATAGGGGCAACAGCAATACAGGTCAAGAGTTGTAAAAATCAGGTGAGTTAGTACATGTAGTGTGCTTGAAGCAGCAATCGGCTGGTATGCAGCACACACTTAGTAAATACTGGTTGTTATTATCGTTACTAAAAGTAAACTGATACAGCTAAATTAAGATTCATCACATGAATTTAGATGCAAATGCTTCATCTGAACGCTAACAGTGTGACCAGCTTTTTACAATGTTTTAAGAGTAATGGCTGGTTTCTTGTGCAGAAGCAGGCGGCCCTCTTCAGGCCAGGAAGAGGCCCCAGGGGACTCCCCAAGCCCTGACGTGGTAAGACCTGCAGGCAGAATCCCCCTTCCTCCTTCACCTGGTGACACAGAGCCTGTTTTTCTCCAGTGCCTTCCTGCCTGTGTGGTGAGAAGCTGTGAGGCTGTTTCCTTTATGGAGCAGAAACCGATTCTTTTCCTCCTCAATGGGTCTTTGGGAAGTAAAGAAGAAACATTACATTTGCTTTTATTTTACTCACACTTGTGAGTTATCTTCTCTGTATAAAATCCACTTACTTCGAAGGAGAAAAAAAATCTAGCTTATCAGATGTACTTCTGTAATACAAAAGTTGTTTTTAATCAGACTAAGATGCTTGCCAAGGTCATGGAATGACTTAGTGGCAGAGCTGGGCCTAGAACTACTAAGTCAAGTTTTCTCAACTCCAAACTACAGTGGGCCATTTGATGACTTGTCAATGCAAGGAAAAACTGCTCATGTGGCAAAAAGTAAGTACAGACTGAGACAAAATTATTTTGATGGTTTATTATATAATATACATATTTAGAATCAATGATTTTAAACACTATAATAGAATCTAAAGAATCTCCTTAGAGTCGATGGGACGCTGCCTTTAATGAGTACTAGTTAGTTCCTCATGGAAATATAGTAATGGCATTAGAAAAAGACATTGAGGACAGAATTCAGAATGTTGAGAATGTACAAGCGATGCAGTGACTAGGTGTATAATTCTGTTCAGAAGCTAACGCAACTGTGCAGTGACTAGTTATACAATGTTGAACGCTAAGACCCTTTCCAGCTCTAAGAGTTCTCTTCCTAGATACTTAGAATTAAATCCATGAGGCCTAGGTGGGTGGGATCCAGGTAGACTTGTGGCACAAAAGAACACACTCACTAAGAGCTAAAGATTATTTCCAGAGGGGAAAAAAATTAAAGATAATATCTAAGAGCCAGGGAGACAGCCTAAGACAGCTGAGCTGTTTTGAATAGTCTCAGCCCCCGAGACTGTGCATTTATGAGCGTGAAGCCCACGTTACCTCTCTTCTCTTCTCAAGTTATAAATGGATAACCCTATTACGTTAGAGGCAAGTGATGAAAACTGCATATACACAACCAGATTTTAGTGTTGAAATTTTTACTTACAGCCAAAGTACTCGCATACAAGTTTGATAATATTCATAATGACTGCTGTGCTTCACCGTACCCAAGTCTACCCGGAAATGAGGGATTTGATTTGCTGTAGTAACTACAACCACACCACCGAACACTTCCAAGGAGAGCATTAGGAATAAAAGGGTTTTTCCTGGGCTGATGCTGAAGACCTTTAAAGCTTAGACGGTTCTGTTTGTAGCAGTTTCCCTGAGGTATAACCTACACACCATGAACTTCATGCACTCACACTCACAGAGCAGGGCAGCCACCACTGCCACCAGTTTCCGTCACTCTCTGCCCTGGCTGCAGGGCACTGGTGCTATCCCCCATCTCATAGCTCTTTTCCCAGTGAGCCACACAGTCCTCTTCACCCAACTCAGGTCTCAGCCCAAAGGCACTTTCGCAGAGGCCCCCTCTGGCCACCCAACTGAAAAGTGGAACACCGACCCCAGTAGCACCCGCACCAAGCATCCTCCTGCCACATGCCACCCCCTCCAACCCCCCCCCACTTTATTTTTCCCAGATACAGATCACACTTGGCATTCCAGATGTTCTACTTGTTTACTGTCTGTAAATTCCGAGAAGGCAATTTTGTCTGTTTTATTTAAGGATGTACCCCCAGGGCCTAGAACACGACAGACTGTAAAAGTCTAATGTTTGTAAGAAGGGAAAAGAAAAGGAAGTGGCTTCACTGCTACGAATTTCACTAGTTTGTAAGATCTTTGTTCTAATGTATTAAATTATGGGTTTTCTACAACATGTTTCTCCTTTAGAATGAAAACCTAACCAGAGACAACTAAAATAAATGAATTTAACCAGGTTTAACACCACTGCAGACACCAATATCTCTGTCTTACTTTAAAGATTTGTTCCCGACGTTTTACTCCTATGGTCTTTGCTGAGTGCCTAACCTGTGTACCAGAGAGAATACAAAAGAAATACCAGACACAGTCACTCCAGACATGCACAAATTAAATGCATGCTGCCTTTTTTTTGTAATGTGAATAGCAAATACCTAATAAGTACCATATAATTTTGAGAGAAAAAATAACAATCGAAGTGAACTGGAATAGTTATAAACAGCCTCCCATAAGTAATCATTGAATAGTATTATTAAAGCAGGCGAAACTTAGGTAACAAACCTCAGAACCCAACTTCATACAGGAGTTTGTGTCCTGCACGTGTAACAGCAGAGGGGAGGGCGGAAGGCGCGGGCTGGCGGACAACTCTCCTCCGCGCAGCGCTTCAGGAATCCGGGTTGCTTCACCGCGGCTCTGCATCCCCCACACTTCACACTGTGGCACCCATCCAGCCATCAGAAGAGAAAACACAGACAACCACAACCTGCCATTTCCATCCACACTCTACTGGCTAGAACTCAGCCACGTGGAAATAAGAGGTGCCTCCAGGTTCAGGAAGAAGAGGACAAACTCTGGTGGACAGCTAGCAGTCTCTGCCACAGGAGGATCTGAAATGAACCAAGAAGGGTGGGTAGAATGGAACCAGGAGTGAGGGAGCCACATGAATGAAAACAATCAAGTCAAAATCTAGCAAAAGTCCACTGGCTACATTCTGAAGAGTAGGGAGAGAAGATGAAGTTGGTTAGGTAGGTCAATGGTTCCCCAGTGTACACGGAAGACCAATTCCAGTACCTGTCCAGGTTTCTACCAGTCTCTAATGAAGTGAGAAAAATAAGTACAAGTTGATAACTTGTTCAGAACGCTAAATTAATTTTATTATTTTATACTTATAATTCAATTTTCTATAACTTACATACAATACGATATCATAAAGTTACAATTTCGTAATTTAATTTTTGCAATAAAAATGTTTTTAAACATGGCAGTTAAGGTTATCCATAGTTCTAAGATAATGCCCTTTCCTTAATATAACAGATCCAGTCTCTGTCCAGTAAGTAGTAGAGATTTACTTTCCCTTTCCAGTGTTTTTGTATATTTTTAATGCTTTAATATTTTCTAACAAACTTGTATTGCTTTGGAAACTAGAACAGACTTATTGTCCTAAACAGTCATAAGGGTTAAAATATAAAAAACAGGAGTTACATGAAAGTGGGCAGAAAGTTTAACATATGTAAACTATGTTCAAAATACATAGTACAATACTATGTTGAAAAAAAACCTGCAGACTCTTTTGTACCCAAGTTCAAACTCTTAGATAAAACATATAACACTCATGAGAAGTATTAAACTCAAAAGAGGAATTTAAGAAAAAAAATACCAAACTAAAAAACAATCTGCTACTGCATTAACCCCAAATGTTCCTTTCTGAATAACTACTTTTAATCTAAAAATGGTATAATATTTTATTCTAATTATTTAATATAGATTGAGGGAAGGTTAATTACCATTGAAAATAGCAATTAAGAAACTAAAATGCTGTTTTTACTAGAGAAATTCAAATGTCATCGTTCAACTCTGAAATAAGAATTTTATTTGGAATGAAGAAGTGTTCAATTTAAACACTAAAGAAGTGCACAGTTAGAAATTACCATGACCAATGGAAATATGTGGTTATTAAAGACAGAGAACCAATTCCTGGCCTCTACCAAAACCAAAGCTTTATAAAAGTCACGTCTTCTACCTTGTCCCCTATATACTTCTAACGGCAAGGGTGGAAAAAGAGGATAGTGCACAGCATGCCTCCTTAAAAATGGAGAGAGGGGAAAACCAGCTGTCAGAGGCATTTAAAGGGCACGTATTCCATTTATTAGAATCCTGCTGTAAGCTCACTAAGTTCCAAACGTCCTTGTGAAGGTCAGCCACACGTCTTTCTAGGGAGCTTGGGCTTACTCAGCTAAGGGACGACCAAACCAAGTGGAAGCAACCATGCAAGGGAAACAGCTGCTGCTAAGTTCTGAAGTTAACAGTTTCCAATAGTAGCATGTATGTCTTACAGTAATGCTTTCCATGGAAAATATTCAAGTATTCCCTGGTGAAAGAGCAGCTTAAGTTAAGCAGAATTATTATCAAAAACCACTTCTACCACATAGCAGTCTAATAATGTTTAGATAATATAATTAGACGGCTTCTAAAGAACTTTCTACTTAACTGAGTTACTGTTTTTTTAAATTTTAACACACGACATGCTATTACCATGGTAAAAGATCTGTAAAGTTATTTCTACAAAAAGAAAGAATTTCAGTTCACTGAAATCCAATTTGCCACACATTTGAAAAGTAAAATAGTATTTGATGAATAATTCAATTTAATTATTTAAAAATGAGGCACTTCTTTTAAAATGTCTGGCAAATATGTTACTAAATGTTACAGCCTTAGGCAAACGTGTACATATTCAACACTCTGATCCTACCAGTTTTAATCATATTAAAATGGGTGGCTAAGATTTATTAACTATATGGACAAGCTTTAGCTTTCCCCTAAGTTCTGGACAAAGAAACAGAAACAAGATCTGCTCTTCTAGTGCTATTATCTTAAAATTATAGTAAAATAATATTGGCTAATGGCAAAGCTATGAGTTACATGATACTAAGAAAACACTAAATCTAAAATAAGAGTCTCAAATCTAGGGTCACAGAGTACAATGGGAAGTCCCATAAAGTAAATCAACTTGAAAAAGAAAAAGAAAAAAAAAAAAAACAAAAAGTCATCATTTCCAAACGAGGCCTGTAGGCTTCAAAAAGACTGACTTGGGAGGCTCCGATATTCACTCTGACGGTGCTGTCAATGCTTATAATACTGTTAAAAGTCCTTTTTGGAAAAATCCCTATGGAACCTCCAGCAAGCACATTCTATTCATTACCCTCAATGAACGGTAACAAAGCTCCAAACTTGGAAAGCGAATTTCGATTTCTGAAGCAATTACAAAGTCATACGGGCACTGCTCTGTGAGAATGTGACGGATCGTCAGACAGAGTGATAAAACCTGGTCAAAATGAGAGGTAGACATGCGCGATGACAATGTTCTTGTGAGGCGACCCTGGAAGGTGACACAGCCCAAAGAGACTGCTCTCCGCACATTCTCAGCTGGATGTCAATGTAAATCAACCTCACAACGAATTATCACTCAACCCAACTCCCATTTTATCAACGAGAAAACGAAGTTTCTAAGAGGTAAAGGAAATTGCCCCAAATTTCCTATTTAGAGCCAAGCTAAGGACAGAAAGTCAGGTCTCCTGAATTGGCAAATTAATCGCATTTGGAAAGTAGACCCTTCGGTAACACGTTCTTTCCCAGTGGCATTAATACATAGTACGCTCCAAAGAACATATGAATGAGCTGTCATGGTATATTAAGACAACGTGATTCTAAAGTATAAATAACATCATCCCCCGTGACGGGACCAAACAGACAATGTATTAACTTCTCTTTAAGCAGCCATGCTTTCCACACTATTATGGAAAAACAAACTAGAGAACTTTTAAAATAGCCAAGTCATTCCTATTTGCTTTCATTTAATGACAGAACTGCTTACAAAATATTAAGTTTATTATACACATTTTAGGATTAAGTTGTAGCCAGTGCTAATTATAACATGCCTGGGAAAAAGTTTAACCTACACCGATTAAAATTCTATTTATAAAGGAAAAATCGAAACCACAGAAACCGTGCTTAGTTTAGAACAAGAACATGCACATAACTGCCAAATGTAATCCCTGTTTAGATGTCTCTCTTACTGCAACACTGTAATTACAAAAAACCAAAATGAATTTTTAAGTGTTTCAAAATGAAACAGTCCTTGCCTGATTTTCAAGGCTTATAATTACTTTCCTGAAAAGGTAAACACTCCAAGTTCCAACTTAATATAACACTAACTCTAGAAGTTAACACAGACCGAACATTCGATTTTACTCTAAAATAGAGGTCACCTATGAAATTCAGAACCATTTTAAATTAACAATCAAATGTTAACTAAAGAAAACACATTTGGACGCAAAGGCCAAGGCTAACCTCCCTTCGCCATTCAGGGACACTGCAACCCCCCACGCTCACTGGAAGGGTTTCTAAGCTCCTCACACACATTAAGTGATTGCTTCCACATGGCTCTCATCACAACTTGCAGTTATTTCACTCGTTTGTCTGCCTTCTTGTTTTGGGCCTGTCACTCCCCCTGGAAGCTAGCTCTATAGCTCTACAGTCGTGAGGGCCGTGCTGCCGTCGTTCACTGCCACCGCCTCAACACGAGACCCGGAACACCTGGCAAGGACACGATTACAGCTTGTTGAGTGGCTTAGTATTCAAAAGGAGAAAAGTCAAATAAACTGCTCTACCATGTTATATTTTTTCTGGAATTCAAAAGCAGGTATAAACAAAAATGTTTCAGCTTATGAAAACGTCTTTCAATTATTGGTCCTTTTACTACTTTTAAATTGATATGGGGTCCATTCAACGTGAGAGTAACAGTCCAACAAACATAAAAGTAACAATAAAAATAATGCTTCAGAGAGCATTTTCTAGTCTCCAGTGTGTTTCAAATGTTTACTACAACTGAAATCCAAACGCAGGCGTTATTATGATTTTATAGATATAATCATTAAGGTTCACAAGAGGTCAATGAATTGCCAAAAATGGTTTCTCAGTGGTATAGATGAGGCTTGAACCCAGTTCTCCTGGATCCCAATCCAGTCAGTCCTTGTTTCTTTTACTTTTTCTATTTTATGTTTTTTTTAGGTGCACAAAAATTCTCAGCCTTTTTAAAACTAAAGGAAAGAATAAAATGTACAAATCCAAAATGTGTAGCTTGATGAATTTTACAAAGTTAGTATACCCAGCTCAACACATAACATTGCTTGCGACCCAGAGGCTTCCTTCATTCCTGCCGCCTCCCAATCATTAACGACCCCAAATGATGACCACTAATCCGACTCCTAAGACCACAGTTAGTCTTACCTGGTTTTTAACTTTATTTTAATGGAATCAACAAGTACTTACACTTCTGCATCTGGTTACCTTCATTCAAAATTGTGTTCGTGAGATTCATCCATATTAATAAGTGTGGCAATGGCCCATTTTTTTCATTGCTGCATGGTATTTCATTATATAAATGTACCAAAATTTACTTATTCTACTGTTAAACATTTGAGTATTCCAACATTCTTACTTTGTAGATGAAGAAGCTAAGGCCCGGAAAGGGGAAATGACTTAGTAGAAGAAACACAGCAATTGGTCAATCCAAGCAGATCCCAGAAGGCCTCATTTTCCATTTACTGTGTGAATCAGCTGTCAAACGTCCATCTAAACCTTGAAAACTTTTGTTTAATGCTTGCATAGTGCAAAAGCAAGTCTTCAGGTACAAATACTATGCCAACTATTACTGTACTTTCTGATTACCACAGTTACTTCATTGAAAACTTTAAAAATAAATGTGATCTTGCCTGGCTGGTGTAGCTCAGTGGATTGAGCGCAGGCTGGGAACCAGAAGGTCCCGGTTCGATTCCCAGTCAGGGCACATGCCTGGGTTGCGGGCCAGGTCCCCAATGAGGGCCATGTGAGAGGCAACCATACATTGCTCTTTCTCTCTCCCTTCTCCTCTCTCTGAAAAGGAATAAATAAAATCTTAAATTAAAAAAAAAAAATGTGATCTTTGACACGGGGTAGATCGGACCTGCCGATACCCATGGGTGACCGTGACCCAATGCGTGTATGAACCTCATACCGAGACACGCGGGGAAAGAGAGACCGGGGCTACGTGGCTAATTCCTCCCATCTCAGGAAAAAGCCTCGTGGCTTGCCCAGCCAGGGTTTTTATCAGGGGCATTAGCAATTTACATAGGATTGATTATTCATGGGATTAAGCAGAACAGGTAGGATTACTCATAGCAAGGCATTGGGATGTTGATTCACGTCTGGTGGCAGACAGGACCAGGTGAAAGCAATAT
>PVJI01022987.1:0-24168 GCA_004026765.1 Micronycteris hirsuta
TGATAGAAAAGGAAAGGAAGATGGCATTTAAAAATAGGAAAAGCTGATTACCTTCGTTAGAGCATTTTGGAGCAGCGATTTTCAACCTTTTTTATCTCAAGGCACACATAAACTAATTTTTGAAATTCTGCCACACACCAAAAAGTGCAGTTTTGGCTGATCCGACAAAAGATAGGTATAACTTTGATTCAGTCACACCAGATGGATGTTGTTGTGTTGGCTGTTGTCTTTTTTTATTTTTTTATTCAACAGTCTAAGGGAAGAGAGGTCAGTGCCCTTGACTAAATCATCAGGTACTGGATATTTTACAAATTCTTTTTTTTTTTTGTAAAGATTTTTATTTATTTATTTTCAGAGAGAGGAGAAGGGAGGGAGAAAGAACAATGTATGGTTGCCTCTCACATGGCCCTCACTGGGGACCTGGCCTGCAACCCAGGCATGTGCCCCGACTGGGAATCGAACCGGGACCCTCTGGTTCCCAGCCCGCGCTCAATCCACTGAGCTACACCAGCCAGGCAGATATTTTACAAATTCTTGAAGGCCTACTATGTGCTGGGCCCTTGGTATCATCTCATTCACTCTCTCTGGTTTAGTCATATCTGTAGTCAACTAACAATAACTGTGTCCTCATGAACCACTTTCCATAGCTGTCTACACCTCAGAGAGGCCCCTCGCGCTCTGGGGAAAATAGGACATGAGTTCGAATGTGGATCCTGCCACTTTCCAGGTCCACAGCTTTGGGCGGCTTACCTAACTTCTCTGAGTCCTTCTTTTCCTGTTTTGCAAAAGAGCCATGATCGCTTCACCTTCACCTCAAAGGGTCGACGTAGGGATAGAGTAAGGGATTGCATTAAGTCCAGTGTCCGCTGTGCAGTCCGTCAGCCAATGGTAGCCATTTACTACGAGACCGAAGTCCTCAGGTGGCATAGCCCCCCCCCCCACCCTCAGCCTCACCCCATGAGCCAGCTGCACCCGCGGAAGGCCATGCAGGTGGGGGTGCTCTGTAAGTTAGGGCCGTGTGGTGGAGCTGGTCACGCCTGTTTGAGCTTTAACACAGGCACTGGGTTCAGAACAGTGTGTGGGGCATAATGTCTGATAAATACTAGCTTTAAAAATTATGAACTGTTACATAAAATAGAGCTTTCAGGAAATCACTCTGTGTGGTTGTCTTTTAAGAGACATTTAAAATGTAAATTATGCCCTTGTAGAAAAATAATAGCTCTCAGTATTCCCTAACCCCATTTTTGTAAAGAACACAGAACTCTTTAAATAGCAATCAAGCAGACCCGCTCACACACATGATTATGAAGTAAATATTACCATCAGACAGTAGTAGCTGCTGTGTAAAAATGCCGGAAGTGACAACCACGGGAAGGTACATAACACTCAACATTTAGCCTTTTGCTTGCGTAGGCTGAGCAAACTGGAATTAATTGAGACTCAGGATGTCCACCCAAGGGAGGTCCTTCTTCACCCTCTCAAGCGACGTCAGCACCTCAGGGACAGACCTCCATCTCCAGGCAGTGCTAAGCAGTGTGGGACAGGAAAGAATTACCTGCTGAAAAGATAACAGCACCTTGCACCTAAATGCAGCCACATTAGAAACTCAATGCTCTCAGGCACCCCCTTTCACCTGCGGGAAGAGATGGGAGGAGAGGAAGCAGCTAACCTGGAATCACACAGCAGGTTCCTCGCAGTGAGGGTTTAGTCTCTTGGATTCAGTATTAGGTGGGACCTGAAGCAAGTGAACATTGACTGAGGGCCTAGTGTGTGCTAGACCCTCTGTATCATCCAGTCCTATGACCCCCCCCCCCGCCATAAATACCCAGTCACCCTCCATTAAGATGAGGAAAGGCACTTAGCCAGGCAGCTGGGGCAGGCAGTCCAGTTCCAACACGGCCTTGCTTTGCCTCCCACAGACGGCGTGTCACTCACTGGAGGAAAAACTAGAATTGGTCAGACTCACCAAGGCCTTTCTTTTTTTAACAGGATGTAATTCTTTTCATTTCCTATCACTGTTGTAACAAATTGTCACGAAACTCAGTAGCTTAAAACAACACACATTGACTTCTCTGTTCTCGGGATCAGAAGTCTGAAACAGGCCTCCCTGTGCTAAATCCGCCGGGTCAGCAGGGCCAGGTTCCTCCCTCCCGGGGGGCTTGCAGGGGCGGGGGGTAGGGAGGGAATATTCCCTGGCCTTTTCCAGCTGCTGAACACGGTGCGTTCCTTGGCCTACGACTCCTTCCTCCATCATCCAAACCAATGCCATGTGTCTCTTTGACCCTGATCCTCCTGCCTCCCTCTTATAAGGACTGCTGTGATTACAAAATTGGGAGCACCCAGATAATCCAGGACGGTGTCCCCACCTGAAGATCCCTGGCATAACCACGTCTGCAAAGCTCCCTTTGGCGTGCACAGTAACGCACTGGCAGGTTCCAGGGATTAGGGCGTGGACACGCGTGGAGGCCACTGTTTTGCTTACCATAGTAACCTGTTTGTATTTGGAGAATTCTTAGAAAACTAGGATCTATGCCTCCTCATTTCTCAACCGAAGCATTCTCTCTCGTACCTCCAGCGGGGGGCAGTTCCCCTCAAAGCCCCCTCATGTGGAGCCTTGTCTGGAGAGCAGCTGTGTTGAGATACAGTGAATACTGGAGGGCATACCTCAAAAGCAGCAAGTTTTTTAAAAAACGAAAACTGGAAACGATTGATACGTGCAGCCTACGTGGATGAATCTCCAAATAACCATATTATTTGAAAGAAGCCAGATCCCCCCCCAAAGAGTATGTACACATTGTAAAGATTCCATTTAAGTAAAAATCTGCCACATGCAAGCTAGTGCATAGTGACAGGGAGAAAACCATGGGTGCCCGGAGCTGGGGTGGAGCCCGAGGGAGGGACCGCCCAGGAGCGTGAGGACACTTTCAGTAATGATGGGCGTGTTGACTGTAGTGACGACTTCACAGGTGTGTACGTATGTCCTGCAAACACCAGGACTGTAATAAATTGCGCACTTTAATTATGTGCGGTTTATCCCATGTCAGCTGCAGCTCAATAAAGCTGCTCCGTGAAATAACAGTACATGAAAAAAACTTTAAAGTCCTCCCAGGCACTCGGGAACTGCATACATGCGGTTGAAGAGCCAGAGAGAGACTGTGTCACGCTGCAGTAACCTCATCTACGTAGCTCTTCAGAAAAGTCTTAAGCACCTCATTCGGATGCTGCCGTTCCAGGATGATGGCAGATTTGCAGGTGTGACTCCTTCGGGAGGTCATTTTGCATATTATCTAAGTTGCTTAGCATGACGTACAAGGTCCTCTGTGGCTGCCAACCTCTCCACCTTGTCTTCCCACCACACCTTGGCTCACAATTCACACTTCAGCAGCGCCAGGCTGGCGGTGGCCGCCAAGCCCACCTGTTGTCTTACGTCTCCTTGTCTTGGAACGCGCCGTGGCCTCCCCTTCTTCCCTGGCCTCGTTTGGCCTCCTTGGCCAGGAGAGCCCATCACGACCTCCTCCGCCACCTGCACCCCCTCCAAGCTGCCTCGGTTGCACTTTCCCCACATCTGTCTCCGTCACCAGCCCACCTGTCCTCCCAACCCTGGCAGAGATGCGACAGTTACTGCATGGATTGGAAATGCTCCCAGTGTGTCACAGAGACACGCACCAGAGCCGGACGCGTCTGTGGGAAGGCGGACACCAAAGAGAGTTTGGATGTCGGCAGGCTGGGGATAAAGCACGGCCAGGAGGTGGTGGCAGTGACCTTCCTGCAGCCCCCATGAGAGAGTGGTTCCCAGGAGGAGGCAGGGCCTCTGCAGGGGACTTCAGACCCGTGGTGGGTGTTTTGGGTTATTGTAGCTCCCGGGCTGGGGGACGGCTCGGGAGCTCGCTGCTGGCACCTGGTGCCCGGAGACAAGGGTGGAGCGCAGAAGAACCGGCATGTCCAAAGCGCCAGTGGGACCTTTGTGAAGAAACACTAAAGAGAGAAGGCCAGAAGACCTTCACACTCAGTGAAGACCGGAAGCGCCCCCCTGTCCTCAGGTGACGCACCAGGGTTCTGTCCCCTGTCCCCAGCCATCAGCACTCACTCTGCTTGGCCCCTGCCAGCCAAGTGTCCCTGTGCCCTCTCACTTCTTTGTTCCTCAAATGCCCTGTCTCCTGCTGTTCACTCTGCCCAAAGTGTCTGCCCACCTCCCCCTTTCTGCCTGGTTCATTCTTTCTCACCCCTGGGCACGTCGCTTCCCCCAGCACCGTCCCTCAGCTCCTGTGCTAGGCCTGGTCCCTCTGGTAGAACCCTCTGCACACTGCGTCTCTCCTCAATGGCATTTACCACAATGATGAAGTATTGGTGGGAGGAAGGGGGGAAGGAGGGGTAGAGAGGAGGGAAGACCCATTGGCTGCTTGCAGAGAGTGGAAAGAGGCTACGCTTTAAAAAAAAACAGACTCTTCCTAGCTCTGCTCCTTATTAATTGAGGACCTTGAATACATTATCTAAGCGATTTGAACCTCAGATTTCTCAGTCGCGAAATGGAGATGAAGGGGTTGAAAGGTGGGTGTCTGACCTTCGGTAGATGCTCAGTAAATGTCAGATCGTTCCCCCTCCCTCCTCTTCCTCCAAATGGAAGGGCGTGTAAGTGTAGAAATTTAACTGAGAAAGCTGGACTGAGAAAGTCTCTGTACCTAGCGAGACAGAAAGAACATCTGTGCCTTCTAAATGGGCGTCAGGGGCCCTGGGAACTCCAATGCCCGAGAGCCTGCGGTCGGGGGTGGGCGGTGGTCACGGGCTGTGAGGGGACCCACTGAAGCAAATTCATAGACACTGATGTGGTCGTGTTGATCAATACTCCTAAAAGATCTATCGTTCTCTGCACAGTCTGGCATGTTCACCCGTGAGGGAGGGCTACCCCTGCTTTCTGGGATGGGATTTGAGCTGACTGGGAAGGGAGGCACCTCCAAAGTACTCTGTTTTTTATGTCTGAGATCAGGGTCCTACTGATGGAAAAAAAATAGTTTGGGAAGGGTCAGTGACATCTAGCTGAGGTGGGGTCTAGCCACCCAGGCGGAAGGAATTCTAAATGGCTACAGTGTTGATTCGTATGCTCTGCCCATCAAAAGGAACCTCTGGGCACATGTGCCATCCCACAATTAAGACTGATAATAGCATCATAAAACAGTGGGTATTTATTATCTTCAGAGGAGAGCATCTGAGTCCGCGGACTGTCCTCAAGGCAAACAGGCTCTTAGAAGTTAGACACGCGGAAGGTTGCTAAGGTAGCACGACATCCTCACTTCCTTTCTAGGCAGTCCACCCTGCGCAGTGATCTTTGGAAGGACAGATTATTAGTAAGTGTCCTTGCGCAACTTCTTTCGCACATGCTCCTGTGTGAATTAAAAGTCCGCGATGGCTTTGCAAACAGGCAGCCTCCAGATCTGCTGATAAGCAGTGATAGCGTCCACCTCAGCTTGAGAGAACCCCAAAACTGAAACCCTGCAGAAGAACACGGGGCTGTTCCCCGGTTCAAGCCCAGAACTGCTTAACTTCTCTTTCTCATCAGACTTCTTAGACCTTCTTGGTTCCACAAGCTCTAAGGGATGCCAGGCTCGCCTGCCTTCGCCAACTCCTGTCCCGGATTTAAAATAGGAAGTTCTGCATCCCGGGACGCTCAGTCCGGGAAGGGTAGTCACCTCGTGTAGAACAGATTCCCTCACCACCCCCCTGCCAAACCCTGGACTTCTCTGCTATCTCCTCACCCCTAAGCACTTAATCCTGTTTCATAGCTAAGTATTTTTATAGAAAGCCACCACAAGGAAGTGACAGAAAGGCACACTTATGGGGAATATGCAAATCAATGGTAATTTTTTCTTAGTGGTTAACCTTTTTCATTGCTTTATGTTTTTTTTTGCTTGTTGTAGAAAATGTGAACGAATAGCAAAACGTATAAAGAGTTAGAATGTTTCAGTATAATTATTTCTAGTATTTATTAAACATTTTACATAGTTGGGCTCATAATGTATAGTTTTGCAACATGCTTCTCTTTAAAAGAGTTTACATGTTTATTTTTAGAGAGAAGGGAAGGGAGGGAGAAGGAGAGAGAGAGAGAAACATCAATGAGTTGCTTCTTGCAGGCCCCCAACCAGGACCTGGCCCACAACCCAGGCAGATGGCCTGACTGGGAATCGAACCAATGACCCTTTGGTTTGGTTGCAGAGCACCCATTCCCTGAGCCACACCAGCCAGGAATGCAACATGCTTTTTAAAGAAATTAATATCAAGAACACTTCCCCATGTTATTAAAAACTTTGAAATAAATACCTGTTTTAACAGTTACATCCACTATGTGGCTGTACTGTAATCAATCATTTCCCTAATGACAGACATTTAGGTTATATCCAGCTTTTCAATATTTTAAAATAACAGTAAACATCCTTGTCTGTATTCTAAGTTATTTCCTCAGGATAGATTCTTAGGTGGGAAAGTGTGAGAACAGATTATACATATGTTAATGCTCTTAAAATATGGGGTGGAGCAAAAGTAGGTTTACAGTTGTTTGTATGAAAAAATAATACAGTAATTAATAAATAATAACACAAGAACAAACTATGTCTCATGCACTCACAACTATAAACCTACTTTTGCCTTCCCCCCAGCATGTAACACTGATTTCAAAAAGTCTGTACAAGCAACAGGGAAGTGATATATTATACAGTCTGTAACGCTAAACAGTGACATTTTAAAAATCTTTGTCAAATACCAAAATAAAAAAGATATTCCAATATTATTTTAATTTGCAATACTTTGATAACTGTTCAGGTTGGACATTTTTCATGTTTTTTGGTCATTTTTATTCTTCATTTGCAAACTACCTTAGTCCTTTGCTCATTTATTATCCACCATCTGACTAGTTTCTTTCTCAGGTAAAATGATACATGTTCACTGTAAAATGTATTAGAAAATGTTGATACTTGTAGTGTTTCATAACCTGCTCCTTCGAGAACTCAGTCCGGCGCATGGTATCTGCATCCGCGGCAGACGCCCGGGCCGCCGCTTTCAGCGGCTACATCCTGTTGCATTGCGCGCGTGAAGAAGGCCTGCGTGCCCCTGTCCCCTGGTCACGTGTGCGGTGTCTGCTGTTTCTGCACTGAGAATGATTGAGTGGCAAATGTGGTGAACATCTGGTGCATTTGCTTTGCATTCTTGCCTGATCATTTACGATGGTGAAGTCCTAAAACGTGGAATTGTTGGGTCAGCAGGCACTGAAGCTTTTAACAGATGTTGGAAAATCTCCCTTCGAAATGGTCACCCCAGCTCCTAGCCCCAACAGCGGCAGGTGAGAGGACCGATTTCATTGTACCCTCAGCAACCATGACTATTATCATTCTCTTTAAATCTGCAACCTGATAAGCCAAAAAGGTGTCCCGTTGTTTTAATCTTTATTTATTTAAACACTTCGCGAAGCTGGAGTTCATTCGTGGGCCGCTGTGGGCCCTCGAAGTTCCGCTGCGAAGTGCTTGGCCTTCGTCTTTCTGCGGGTCGTGGCCTTTTCTTCTCTTGTGACGTTTCATTGTAAAAACTCTTCAAATACGAAAGATTTAGTGTCAACCTTTTGTCAGCCACAGATGTCTCCATTTTTCATTTTCTTCTTGACTTTATACGAGATAGTACAGGGAGGGGTTAAAAGCACAGCCCCATTCACCTGGTGGGGGGGCTGCTGTTTAGGTGTCCTGTTCCGATGGCCTTTGTTGCCCAGTACACCCATCTCCCAGCTGCTGTGGGCTCAGCTACTAAAGATTCCAGCTGCCTCCCACTCTGCAGAGTTTGTGCTGGAGAGAGCTGCCACGCCTGGGGAAGTCACGTCCCCCCCACCCCACCTAGTACGGGGGTTCAAAAAGCCGGGCTCCGGGAGCCTTCGAGACCTTGCTCCCCAGAATGTGTTGTCACTTTGGCTCCAACACACTTATTTAAAAAAAAAAAAAAACAACAGAACAAAAAGCCAGCTCCCTTCTCTAGAGTGAGGGCTAATTCTACGGTAAGGTTCATGCTGTAGACACTAGAGCCTTTCCTCAGTAAATCTTGAGGCTCTAAGCCCTGACTGAGGATGAGCTTTTGGGAAACCCATGTGAGATTCTGTCAGATGGGGATGATATTAGCACCTACTTCACAGGGTTGTTGTGAGGATGAAATACTCATGAAAACAATAGCAAAAGCAGAAATCATCCCGCCCTTGCATGGACGAGGCATTGTCCTGAGCGCTTACCATGTATCAGCTCTTTGCGTCAGCCCGAGTCCAGCTGTGCTCCTCGAGCACGTGAAGTGTTTAGAACAGGGCCTGGTCCGTATTTAGCATCAGTAAATCTTAGCTGTCATTATTTGTTGATTCACTCTACATTTCCAATGAAAGAGTAAGCTTGTCCATAGGCTGTTTCCCCTGCATTTTGAGGTCTTCTTCTCATGCCCTTTTTCTTAGGTATTCCTTGAGAAAACTCCTTCCCCCTTATTTTTTCCCCTCTTACTCCAAAAGGCAGAGCTACCAAGTCCACATTCTAGCTGAGGAACTTCCACGCCCAGTACCCTGACTTTCTTTCAGTCAGGAGAACACCGTTACTCTCCAATAGACTTTGTTGGAAAGGAACACAGCAAGTGTTACTTGTTTGGTTATTCCAATTTGCCATGATTCGGTGGGGTCATTTATAACTCAGAGAAAAGTCCAGCTACCCTAGCTTCCTCTGTTTTCAGTGGGGGAGTTAGAGAGGGTTTCTGTCTAGTTCATTGCTGTCAGAAATGGGGGTCTACAGGCGATTTCCTTCATTACTTTCGATTCTGAAAAGTCCAGGTTTCCAGAAAAGGTAAAAGCATAATACATGAATAGTACAAGAATTATATATACACACACATATACATACATATATATACACATACATACATATACACACACACACAGCTTCAACTAGACTCAGTTGTTAACTTTGGTTTGTATCTCTCTCTTTTGCTGAACCATTTGAATGTAAGTTGCAGAAGCCGTAGTGCTTTACCTTTAAATATTTCAGCTTGCATTTCCTGAAAACAAAGACATTCTCTGATAGTACCATAATTCCCTGTCCCATATAAGAAAAATAACAGTAATTCCGTAGTATCATCTGACATACAGTCTGTATTCGAATTTCCCCAATTATGTCTGAAATGACGTCATGGCCCGCCTCCTGCCCTTGCTCTCTCTCTGACTCAGGACTCATCGAGATTCATCTGTTTTTGGTTTGTTTCTTTCCATGACCACGATGTGTATGAAGAGTCTGGACTAGCTGTTGACTGTCTCAAATTCTGGATTTGTTTCAGAATGCTCTTTTAAAAATGTATACATATGAAGGTATTCCCATGCCTAAAACCTTCCACTGTGACATTTACAAAAGAAAGCCCAAACATGGGACCCTGGCTCTGTGTGGCCTGGGGTGACTTCGTCTTGGATATTCTTCTCTCCCTCACTTTACTTAAGGCACAGTGGCTTCTCCCAGTTTCTCAAACCCACAAAACTTGTGCTCACAGGATTTTGCATAGCTGTGCCCTTGGCCTAATGTGCTCTTCCATGAGCTTTGCTGGGAAGTTGGCTCCTTGTAATTCAGCGCTCAGTTTCAATACCACCTTCTCATAGTGACCGGTCTTACCTTGACCCTCAGGGTAAAGCAGGCATTCAGTCACTCATGCTCACATCCCCTTCCTTTGACTTCTCTGCGTGATAGCACAACTGGACATTTTCCTCATTACTTCCTTTTACTGAACTCCAGGAGAGCAAAGGCTGTGTGCTGCCTTGCTCGTTACCATGTTCCCAGCACCTAGAACAGTCCTGACATGTAGCAGAGACGAAATACTTGCTGGATATTGTAATGACTAAGCCAAAAGCTGAGGGCTGGAAATCAGCCAGCCACTGAAAGAGGCTGGAGGGGAATATCCAGGCAGAGGGAACTGCCAGGGGAAGGGCCCTGAGAGACCCTGAGACTTGGTCTGTTCTAGGGCCTGCGATGTCCTGTGTGCTTGGAGGGCAGTGAGCTGGGAGCAGAGGGCAATACTGGAGGGTGGAGAGGTAGGTGAGCAGGACAAGATGACTTAGGGCTTTGTGGGCCGTAGGAGGGAATCTAGATTTTATTTTAAATCAAATGCAAGGTCACTAACATTTTTCAAGTAGAAGAGCAGCATAATCTGATAGATGCCTTTAAAGAGATCATTTAAAAGATAATTGAACGTGAGTAAGTTGGAGATGGCTACTATGAGCTTTGATGGACGGGAGAGATTTGCCAGGGGCAAGTAGTGATTCATTTGGACATGTCGAGCTTGATATATTGGACTTTGTTTGTGGCTCTCGTATCAACACCCAGGGAAGAATTTATGAGTAAGAAGAAAAGTTAATCCTACCTCTGAGATAGCACAGTCAACAAATTCAGTTGTTGCTTTTAAGTGCCTGATGTGAAAGGCAGCCGTTGATAATAATGGTAACAGGCACCATGTATCTGAGCAATCAGGCACTATGCGAGCCACCTAAAACTCACCTCTCTGATGTATAACCACCACCCGTATGGGAAGAAGAGTTATCTGTGCTTTACAGCTGAGGAAACTACGGCTAATGAGGATAGGTAACTTGTTCATGCTCAGCCAGCCAGTAAGGGGCAGAGGCAGGACTCAAATGTAAGTTTAGTTTGATGCCAAAGCTGTTGTTTTAACCAATGTGCCATAAGATGTTCCTAATAAGAGAAGTGGTGGTTGCATCACTGGTTAGGACCACCACTGGGGGAGAAATACCTATCTGAGAAATAATCTCATTAAATCCCATCACATTCTTTAGCCCAGAGGAACTCTAGTCTTGGTATTTTTGTGAAGGACAAACTGAGACACTTTTTTTTTTTTTTTTTTAAGATTTTATTTATTTTCAGAGAGAGGAGAAGGGAGGGGAGAAACAGCAATGTATGGTTGCCTCTCACATGGCCCTCACTGGGGACCTGGCCCGCAACCCAGGCATGTGCCCCAACTGGGAATCGAACGGGGACCCTCTGTTTCCCAGCCCACGCTCAATCCACTGAGCTACACCAGCCGGGCGACAAACTGAGACCCATTAAAAAAAAATTAATATGGAGAGGAAGTGGGTGGAAATAAAAGCTCTTCTTCCCAGTGCACTTGGAACGGAGCTGCCTGTAACTGAGCAACACCGCCACCAAGTTTTCCCGGGAACCACAGAAGTTTGTTTTTTTAACAGCCGGACGCGCCAGGACTGTGACAGCCCCCCGAACTGAAGCTGCCTTGTTCAGACTTTCACACGGGCCCTTGTTCCTCTCACAGAGCCCTCTTTTTCCTGAACAACCGCAAATCCCGCTTGGGGTGCTCGTTCTCTAGGCCTGGATGAGCCCTCAGGGCAGGCGGCACTTGTTTGGGGCTCCCATCTTTTAAAGGGGTCTGGGCTAGACCCTCTCTGAAGAACTCTTTCTGGATAATATTTGTCGCTCCTCCCACCCATTAGTGTTTGAAGACGAAATGAGACAGGAAAGCAACTTCAAATTCAAGCTTGCGGACAGGTCCCGGAGCAGACCCCCAGGTCCTGCTCAGACTGACACGCAGAGCCCCGCCCCTCCCCGCCTCGTCCCGCCCCCCGCGCCGACGATTGGCTGGTCCAAAAGACGCGGGGCGTTGTCGGTTTGAATGGGAGCCACTGGCACTGCGGCGCATGCGCAGAGGGCGCGGTAGGGGCGGGCGGTGCAGCGGGACCCCCGGGTGGCGGTGGGACCAGCCGGGCAGGCGAGGAGAGTCCTGGGAGCTCTGGCTCACGTGACCCGCTGGGGGCGGGGGGCGCGCTCCGTCCTCCGGCGGTGTGCATGCCTGGCCGGGGGCCGGCAACGCGCCGACAAGCCGCGGGGAGGGGACGCGGCCACCCGCCCGCCGCCAGAGGCGGCCGCTGCGGCTGCTGTGCCGCGTCCACCGCGCTCTCCGGACTCGCCGACCCGCGAGAGGTGAGTTTGAGGGGCGTCGGAGGGCGCCCCGCGGAGGGAGGTGACGGGGAGTGTGTGTGCGTGTGGGGGGCGGGCGTGGGGTCCGGGGTCCGGGCGCGACCGCCTTTGTTCGCGGCGAGAGGAGGCCGGGCGGTCTGCGGGGACCCGCTCGGCGGGCTCGGGGGCGAGGGACCGCTCGCTCCGCGACTGGACTCGGCTGCGTTCTTGTCAGCGGTTTTAAAGTACGAGTCCGGCCGAACAGACGCCCTCGCTGGCATTTTAACACGGAAAGCGGAGTGGGGGCTGTGACTTCTCGCGTATCGAGTGTTGAGTGACCGGCGGGTTAGAGCCCGAGACCCCGCGGGGTGGCGTCCCAGGCCGAGCGCTTCCACCTGCGGCCGCGCGCGCCGGCTCCACCTGGCGGTTCTGGTTCTGCCGAACACCTGCGCTGGCCGCCTCGGAGTTCGGGACCTTGTGGGCCCCACCTGTCGATCCGCCGTAGAAACGGGCCGTTGCTGCAACCGGTTTTCATAAGCACAGAATGTTCAGAAAGCCCTTTCCTGAGAATCTGTGCAATATCCTCGAGGAGTAAGGGGCCGATCCGTAGTTTCTTTATTTTAGTGGTAACCAGTTAGATGCTTCACTAGTGTCCTTTGAACCCCATGGAAGAACACGAGTAAGGGTGGAAATTTCGCCCTCATGCATAATTCAGCCATCGCGCAGAGTTAAACGAAGGAGGTTCTTGGCTTTCTTTGTGCCGGCTCGTCGCCCAGAGTGGAGGGCGTGCGCGGGGCGGACTCGCCGACGGAGCCGAGTTTTCGAGCTCCTGGGCGGAGGGCTGCGCGAAGGACGCGCGGCCGCCGGTGCGATCGCCCCCGAGGAGAGCCGCCCCTGCTGGCGCCCTTGCTGTGCGAGAGGCCGCTTTGGCTGATTGTGTAGCAGCGGGTCGGCAGCAGACGCGGGAGACCGCGGTCGGCGGCGGGGGGCGGCGCGCGAAGGCGGGGGCGCCGGGGGCGAGGGGCGCGCTCACACGCGCGCGGCTGCCCTCCTGACCGTGGGCTCGCGCGGGCGCGCCTGCGGCTGCTATTATTTACGGAGGGAGTGGAGCGGACCCAAAGTAACGCTCGTGCGGCTTTGCGGTAGAGGCAGCTCCCCGTACATCCTCCTCGGGCAGGTAAGCAGGTGTGTTTTCTGCTGTCGCTTCAGTTACAAATGTTATGTTCTAATAGAAATCTCTGACGTGGTACTAGGCTGATTACATACAGCAAAGCTAGGGTACTGACTTTTTAAAGTGGCCTTGTTCTTTCACATAAAGTGCTGCTAATATTTACCGAAAAGATACAATTTATAATTCTCAGGAATTTCAAAACGAAAAACCTGCGATAGATTTAGACTGTTTTCAATCTAGTCTAATCCACACCGTCTTTTAAAAAAAAAAATTAACCGCAGTAGCTGTCATCATGCTATTACTCTACTTGGTGGAGTACTTTTGTTAAGTGCCAGCGCCAGGCGCGGGGTAGGGGCTTTGCGAATCGTCTCTAATCATCACAGCACGTGCCGGCTGACTGCCACTCTGCCCAAACCAACCCTGAGAGTCTAGCTTGAGGTCGTGTAACGAGTAAGTCGCTGCGCTGGTGTTTAAACCCGGAGCACACGCCGTGTTGCTCGGGTGCGTTTGCCTGAACCTCCTCCAGGTCTCTGGATGCCATTTTGAGGAACATGATCCTACGCTTCAGATGCCTGAAGGTACTGAGTTTTGTTTCTGTATACAGGAATATTTCAGCCCTTCTCGTAGGACGACTGTCTTTTTTCAATACCTTATAAATCCCATCATATCTTCAATATCCTTTTTAATCATCTTTACAGAAATTGTAAAATATAAGACTTTCCTGAGTGAATCACATGAGTATGAACACACTCTTTGCTGTAGAGCAGAAATATATTCAAGTGTGGTTTTCTCAATAGTGTAGGATTCTTTGTGGCTTTAGAGTTCTGTTCTTCCCAGGCAAGAAATAAAAAAAAGTTTGTTGGAATCAATCATGTACAAAGCACTTTGCTTCTGGAGTTTTTGCAGTGTCTTTTTTCTGTCTCCCCGTCCTGCCTTCTATGTTGCTGCCCCTTCATCTTACTCATGCAGATCCAGCTTTGCTGTTTCTTTGTTGAAAAAATTACAAGGTCCCCCTTCTGCAAATACAAGGCCAAATATGTGTATCAGCCACATACATAGTCAGAGTCCTTCACAATTCAGAGCCTACCTGGACTCCCCTTCCCCTAGCCAGCGTGCCTGTCCTAGGTCAGGCTGTGCCCCCCCCCCCCCCTTTCTCTGAGCCATTCCCTCCGTTTGCCTGGTAGGGCCTGCCCGTCCTACAAGGTGCCGTACCAATTTTATTTCTTCCAGAAAACTTCCTTAGTCCTTTTTACCTAGAAGTATTCTTCCCATGTCATCTCATAACACTGCTGAATTGAACAGAATCATTTTTCCATAGAATGAGGTAACTTTTGGAAGGAGGAGACAGTTATAAAGAATTCCTATAAAGAATTACAACTTTAAACTCTCCATGGATCCCATTTAGGCATTTATAGTTCTTTTGCATTTGGGATTTCTTTTTAAATTTTTACTTAGTTGATTTTAGAGAAAGAGAGAGAGAGGGAGGAGGAGGAGGAGAGACAGAGAAACAATGATTTGTTGTTTCACGTATTGGTGCATTCATTGTGCCCTGACCAGGGATGGAACCCCCAGCCTTGGTGTATCGGGACCACACTCTAATCAACTGAGCTACCCAGCCAGGGCCTGGGTTTATTTCTGCTTACAATGCATTTGGAACCAGCTTGGCCATGTTGAAGTGCCGTTAAGAGCACTGATTTGTTGCCATTTACTAACTTGAGAACAATGCTCAGGTGGAAGCACCGCTGCTTTTCTGCTTCACTGCTGCGTTTTCATTGATCTGAGCTGGCGGCAGCCAACATTGGTAGTAATAAATGGCGGTGGGTCACATTCTCCCGTGACTTGATAACCAATTTTTTTTTTAAACTTGTGTTTTCCCCATTGTTTACCAATAAATATTTCTTTCTGGCATGGTAATATCTTCAAAAGACTCTTTTGACTTTTACTTCTTTGAGCTTCTATTAATTGCATCATGTTGGTCCAATAATTTGTATAGGCCCTAAAATGATAAAAACAAATAAATTTACATGTATTAACGAGAGATTACATACAGATCAGAAAGGGTAGGGCTTTGGGTGTTCTTTTTAGAAAGTGATCTTAGTGTGAAAGGTTAGTGCTTTTCTGGGTTGTGGACATTTTCTTGGGATCCCCTGTTCCCCTTAGGTTACAACTAAGTGGTCATTTGGAAAACACTGAAAATATACTTGGCATTGATGAAAAAATTTAGAATGTCTATTTTGAAAGATATCATTGCCTTTTATAACCTTGATAATTCTTTTGTGTATCCAGAATTTTGTGTTTGTAATAATTAACTAGAAGTCATTTTTCTTATGCAAGACACTTTCAAAAGGTTATTAATTTTACTAATGGATTAAAGGACCATCTCTAAAATTGTTTTAAAGGAGGGAAAATTAACATTATGTATTTGTAAACTATGGGCTTCGATTTGATGAGAAATAAAACCAACAGGGATAAAAGTACTAATTCTAATGCATATATGTAAGGCCTTTTTCCTTTAGTTAAAAATATTCACATTTTTAAATATGAATAAGTGATTTTATTGAAGCAGGATTTTTGAGTTAATAGCAGCTTCACAGGGAAGAGGTAGCCAAGATTAGGGGTTTTGCATAAAAGTAGTCTTCCTTTTGCCCTTGGAATTTTTAAGCAACTGCTTCATCCACTATCCAATGATTGTGATTACTGAGGATAGAAACTACAAAACAGCAGTTTGAATTAGTGTGGACCCTGGCATAATCCAGATGGGCCTCATGTATAATTAAAAAATAGAGCCCCTTTCTAGTCTACCCCTACCCTTGAAAAAATTCAGTGTCCAAGTTCTCCCTGCGTTCCACGGGCCGGCAGAGCCCAGGAACCACGAGGCTCTTGGGCAGTGATTGCGATCCGCTGGGCTTGGGGCGGAGCCCCGCCCTCTCTCCTGTGGGCCGGCCCGGCTCAGCAGCACTGCTGCGATGCAGCTTGCAGTGTTCGGATCTCGTCCCTATAGATTACGTTTTGTTTTAGGGTTTATCTAGTTTGACATTTCATATATGGCTTTTATTAGTATTTTGGTTATTCGGGGAGCGCACTTCGTTGGTATCCTTTTAGCTTTATGTGATGGATAAAAATGTGTTCCTCACCAAAAGAAGTTTATGGTTACAGTAGTCGCCCCTTATCCTTAGGGGATTAGGTCTAGGAGCCCCCCCTTGGGTCCCTGAAACCATGGAGAGCACTGGACCCTGTGTATATCTGTGCTGTGTTTTTTTCCTATTCATACACACCTTTCCACAGAAAGAAAGCACATTGCTGCTTCTCTTTGGCATATCTGGATTGCCAGCATCACCACCCTTGCACGTTGGGGCCACTATTAAGCAAAATAAGGGTGATTGGAACACAAGCCTTGCTACAAGTCGATCTGATAACGAGGAGGCCATTCAGCGACGGCGGTGGGAACACACGGTGGACCATGGGACCAAGGGGATGGCTCTCGGTCCTCGCTGACTCAGGGGGTGGTGAGAGACCTCACCATGCTCCTCAGAACGGCATGCATCTAAAATTTGTGAATTGTTTGTGAATCTGGGATTTTCCATTTAATGTTTTTGGGCCATGGTGGACGGCAGGTAACTGAAACTGCAGGGAGCAAAGCCGTGCACAAGGGAGGACAGCGGCAGGCTAGTTCTTTAGACGGTTAGCTTTTAGGTGTAAACATTAGAAAATGAAAAGAAATTCTTTTTTTAAAAATTTTATTTATTTTCAGAGAGAGGGGAAAGAGGGAGAGAGAAACATCAATGTGTGGTTGCCTCTTGCATGCCCCCTACTGGGGACCTGGCCTGGCCTGCACCCCAGGCATGTACCCTGACTAAGAATTGAACTGTCGACATTTCGGTTCACAGGCCCCCACTCAATTCACTGAACCACACCAGCCAGGGCTTTTTGTTTTGTTTTGTTTCGTGTGTGGTTTTTTTTTAAAGATTTTATTTATTTATTTTTATACAGAAGGGAATGGAGGGAGAAAGAGATGGGGAGAAACACCAATGTGTGCTTGCATCTCCCACGGTCCTCCTGGGAACCAGGCCCACAACCCAGGCATGTGCCCTGACTGGGAATTGAACCTGTGACCCTTTGGTTCGCAGCCCACACTCAATCTACTGAGCTACACCAGCCAGGGCTGTTTTGTTTTGTTTTTGTTTTTTTAAAGGAAAAGGAATTCTTATTTTATATTACTAGAATTGTTTTTGGATTTTCCATGCTGAAATGATTGCATTCATTGTTTCACATTTTAAGTGTCTACAGCTCTGTACCTGCATTTAAGAAAATCTGCCAAGACTAAAAATGAGTTTGAAGTTAATTATGTCTTTACTCTGCATGTATTTGATGTCTTTCATGATGACCCATGAGAATTAACTTCAAACACACTTGGGAAGCCTTCTAACTGGGGGTATGCCTCTAAGATACAGATTTATCTGGGGTCTAGAACCACTCTAATCTATACTTAGAAATTTATTCTGTTTATTTAGTTGACTGATAGTTAGTTGCAAAGAGCTTGTTAGAAAAAGATGACAATAAAATGCGTGTTAGTTAGCAGCTACACTTAACAACCCTTGTTTTCTAAACTGGCCTAACAGCTCATAGACTGACATTGACTGCTGCAGACTTAAAGATTAGCAAAATAATAAGACTTAACCTTAATTGGAGCACATACTTTAGGATTATATATTTGCTTAAGGAAAATTTATTGCTATAGTTTTTATGCATAACTGCTAGTAAATCTGCATTTCTGCAAAATGATAGAGAATAGAATGATCTGCTTACCTAAGTACTGTAATTGTTTATTTTATTATTTGGGATTGTGTAATTTACAGTATGACAATTATCAGTTAACATTAAAACCATGTTCAATCCTATAGATAGATACATACACATAATCTTGAGTTATCTTTAGTTCATAGTATTACGCAACAGTTTGATTATATTGTTGGTTTACAGATTATGTTGAATAAAGCATCAGAACTGTTATGCATTGCTTCAGTTTTTTTTCTCCTGTTGCAATTTCTCTTTAATGTTGCCATGGGTGTGTTGCAGTGTTAACATTTAGATCTCATTGGTACTTCTTGTGTTTTTTTAATATTTTTATTTATTTATTTATTTATTTTGGAGAGAAGAGACATACATTTGTTGTTGCACTTACGCATTCCTTGGTTGATTCTTATATGTGCCCTGACTAAGGATTGAACCTGCAACCTGAGCATATTGGGACAATATTCTGACCAACTGAGCTACCATGCCAGGGCCGCTCATTGGTACTTTAAAAAAAATTAGTTTTAAAGATGTGCAGCCCTGGCTGGTGTGGCTCAGTGGATTGAGCGCTGGCCTGCAAATCAAAGGGTCACCGGTTCGATTCCCGGTCAGGGTACATGCCTGGGTTGCAGGCCAGGTCCCCCAGTCAGGGCACATTCCTGGGGGGTGTGCAAGAGGCAACCACACGTTGATGTTTCCCTCCCTCTCTCGCTCCCTCTGTTCCCCTCTGTCTAAAAATAAATCTTAAAAAAAAAAAGGTGCAAAAATTCTGAAGTACCAGTCACTTGGTTCTACTCACTCAGCCACACCAGCCAGGGCAAATCACTGCGATTTGTACTGACCTTCTCCAAGTCTGTGTTTTCCTCTCTTATGTGTGGCCCTTAATTTATTGTAATTACACATGATTTTTACCTTTGCCTTTTAACCTTAGTACTAGCTTTACAGTTGGTCATCCCCTCACTGCGTTCACTAAGCACTTGCCTTTTTCTGTGAGAATTTTCTTCTTTCCTGTATTTTCTTATCATATATTCGATCTTTTCTGAAGAAGTTCCTTTATCTTAATGGCCATTGTTTTCATTTTTCTGTAGGTATTCTTAGCCAGGTTACTGGATCAAATACCCAGCCATTCATGGACCTGACATTGCTTTTTTGGGCACTAATTTCCCACAGCAGTCATATTCTGATGCCAAAATAATTTTCCTTGCCTTTAATTGGCTCCTCACTGCTTGCCATACCTAAATCCAGCTCTGAACTTTCTCTTCGTTGAACTTCGTTTACTACACCCTTTGCTTTTTCCTATTCTCCTCTCATATTTTTCTGTGTAAACTTCCTGCTTTTACCTTCCGGCTCTTTTAAAAATGTTATTTATTTCTTTATTTTTAGAGAGAGGGGAGGGGAGGGAGAAAGAGAGGGAGAGAAACAGTGATGTGGGAGAGAAATAGCACTCGGTCACCTCTTGCACGCCCCCCTGGGGACCTGGCCCGCAGCCCAGGCGTGTGCCCTGAATGGGGACGGAACCGGGGACGCCCAACCCGCCAAGCCACACCAGTCAGGCTGCCTTCCTGCCCTTGACTTTGCACGTGTTGTTCCTTATATTTGCCATGTCGTTTCCACTATATCGCTCAGATGAAGTGTAATTAGAAATAGTTTAGATTTGGTGACAAGCCATATTATAGCCCATCTAAAAATACGTGTCTACTTACAGATATGTAATTGGACAGAAAAATAGCTTACCAAGGATAGTTACTTGACTTAATGCAGAAGTGGGTATTTTTCCACCCTGCTTTATCGCCCTCACTCTTACCAGGATGTGTATTTGTTACTCTAAGCTGTCCCCTGAATTCTATACAAAAGAACCTCGTTTTAAATATTTTCTTGATTTTTCCTTACTATTTATCCCTACTCACACTGATAAAGGGCTACTTTTTATCTGACTTGAAACATTACAACTGAAAGGGATTTGGAGAATTTGAATATTGTACCTTGGAGGCAATTATTAGGATAAGAGAAGTTTAAAGAATTGAAATGATCTAACTTAGAGGGAACAAAAGCTGGTTATAGTTTTTGTCCAGTGGGTGTTACCAGTTTATAGAGATACTTAAAGAATCAGACCAAAGTTACTGGCACTGGAGTTGCAGTGATTAGTAGTTTAGATAAATTGAAAGACATACGAAAGATATAAATGTAACTGTCTTGCAAATATTTTACTGTGAATGGCGTAAAGCAGCGCTAGGGCTGTTTACTCTGGTGGCATGCCTTCGACAGTGCCTGGAAGTCCCGGCCCGTGTGACTTCTGTGTGACCAGAGCGTCTGCCTTTTTGACTTCCTACTCGGGTAATTAAACACGAGATGATGGGAGCTGTGTACTAGGTGGTCATCCCACATGCTTCTCCTTTCTAGGATGTGGAAAAATAATTGCTCTCTCTTTATTTCTTTACGGGCAGACCAAAAGATGCTGTGAGCTACCAGTTTCGTCAGCAGTGAGATTTTGGAGCATTGTTTTAAAACCTGGGAGATGCTATTAAACATATGTGTTCCTTGCAAATTACTAGGTATAAGTCTTAACGGAAGTTGGAGGTTAAGCTTGATGATTTCTTAATATTCTTTCAGAACTGTACTTGCTGCGCTGACTGGTGTGCCCCACAAAGCAAAAGTTCACCTGTTCGATTCCCAGTCAGGGCACGTGCCTGGGTTTCAGGTTTGCTGCTTGCTCAGAGCACATACAAGAGGAAAGCAAATCCATGTTTCTCCCCCTGTCTTTCTCCCCCTTTTCCGTTTTCTCTAAAAATAAATAAATCTAAAAAAAAAAAAAACGAAACAAAACTATACTTTCCATTCCATTTCCTGGTCGTATCATAACATTTTCTTATCCTAACAAACAATTTATGGTTTAATATCTGTTGCAAATTTTATAACTAGTAATGGCAGCAGACACAGTAGCCACAGCACTGAGACGTGAAGTGTGTGCTCAGTGCGACACGGGTGTATTGACCGCACGTCACGCAGAGCACGGACGGAGGCATCGTCACTGTGCTGATCAGAGTTCTCGCAACACACGCTGTTGCCTCCAGAATGCTGCTTCATTCAGTGCGTAGTTTTTAAGATATGAGCTGTTATTTACTTGCTGTGGAGATTATAATGTAAGTGTGAATTTTGGGGGGATATTCTCCTTTTGAGAATAGTAAAATCATATAAATTGCCCAAGTGAAATCGTTGAATAGCATTCTCTGTCTTCTTGTTTTCATTATTTTAAAAATGGTTCTCACCCTGGTTGATGTGGCTCAGCTGGTTGGAGCATTGTCCAGTAGACCAAAAGGTCGCAGGTTCGATTCCAAGTTAGGGCACATGCCCACTTGCAGGTTCAATACCGCATCGGGGCCTGTATGAGAAGGCAGCCGATTGATGCCCCTCTCTCTCTTCACCCCTCCCCCTTTCCTCTCTCTCTAAAGCAATGAAAAAGTGTCCTTGGGTGAGGGTAAAAAACGTTTTTAATGGTTCTCTATGCAGTGCAGTCTTTTTTCTTTAATGTTTATTATTTTTACTTAATTTTTATCTGAAATTCCCATCCCTTTGCCCCCCTCTTCTTTGGTGACCATCATCATCTTTGTATCTGTGAGTCTGTTTCTGTTTTGTTTATTCTTTTTTTTTAGATTACACATATGAGTGAGATCAGGTGGTCTTTTTCTTTCTCTCTGTGACTTATTTCACTTTGCATAATACCCTGTAGATCCATCCGTGTTGTTGCAAATGGCAACATGTCATTTTTAATGGCCAAGTAATATTCCATTGTATGTATGCACCACATCTTTTTTATTCATTCAGCTACTGATGGATATCTAGGTTCCATATATATATATATATATTTGTGTGTGTGTGTGTGTGTGTGTGTGTGTGTGTATTTGAGTTAGTGTTTTTGTTTTCTTCAGCTAAATACCCAGAAGTAGAATTGCTGGATCATGTGGCAGTTCTATTTTTAATTTTAAAAAAATTTTATTTATTTATTTTTACAGAGGGAAAGGGAGGGAGAGAAACATCAATGTGTGGTTACCTCTCATGTGTCCCCCCCGCACTGGGGACCTGGCCTGCAACCCAGGCAGGCATGTGCCCTGACTGGGAATTGAACCTGCAACCCTTTGGTTCACAGGCTGGTGCTCAATCCACTGAGCCACACCAGCCAGGGCTGCTTTTAATTTTTTGAGGACGCTCCACACTGTTTTCCACACGGCTGTTCCGCTTTCCAGTCCCTCCCACAGTGCACGGGGTTCCTTTCCTCCACGTCTGCACCAGCACTTGCTTGTTGACTTGCTGACGGTAGCCATGCTGACTGGTGTGAGGTAGTCGCTCATTGTGGTTTTAATTTGCATCACAGATGATTAGTGATGCTGCGCACCTTTTCCTGTCTGTTGGCCAACTGAATGTTCTTTGGAGAAACGTCTATTCTTGTCCTCTGCCCATTTTCCAATCAGATTGTTATTTTGGTGTTAGGTTGTATGGGTGTCCGTATCTTTTTGGAAATTAACCCCTTATGGGGTGTGTTATTGGTGAATATCTTCTCCTGTTCAGTAGGTTGTCTTTTTGTTTTGTTAATAGTTTCCTTTGCTGTGCAGAACTTTTTAGTGTGATGTGGTCCCAGTTATTTATTTTTGTTTCCCTGGCCCAAGGAAACATGTCCCCCAAAATACCACCGAGAGTGACGTCACAGGGCTTTCTTCAAGGAGCTTTACACTTTTGAGTCTTAACATTTTTAAGTCTGAAATCCATTTTGAGTTCATTCTTATTTATGGTTTGAGAGCGTGACCCAGTTTTATCCCTGGGCCTCCACGTGTCCAGCTGGCCCCACACCATCTGCCGGAGAGGCGGTCTTTGCTCCAGGGTGTGCTCTCGCCTCCTTTGTCACAGACCCAGCGTACGGGGGGTGCTTATTTCTGGGCTCTCTGTTCTGTCTCAGTAATCCAGTGTCTGCCTGGGTGCCAGCGCTACCTTCGAGGGGAAAAATACGGAGGAAGGTTGGCGTGCCCAGCAGACCTCAGAGGCAGGGGTAATGATCTTTGTCTTAGGCTGGATGGTGTGACATAAATGCTTGTTGAGTCCTTCTGCCACACACATGCTTCCTAAATTTGTCCCTACTCCCTATTAATGAAGACATTTTAAAGGCCTCAAAGAGTTCAATCAGAATATACTTTGAGAGCAAATGAATACAAGTATAACCTAGATCTCAGCACAAATATCTTCTTTGAAGGAATAATTTACAGAGATTAGAATCAACTTGTTCAAAAAATTATTGAATTTTCTTTTTATTAATAGCAGTTTTTTAAAGCTTTAAGTATCATAATTTTTTTTTAAAGATTTTATTTTTATATTTTTAGAGAGAGGGGAGGGGAGGGAGACAGAGAGGGAGAGAAACAGCAATGTACGGTTGCCCCTCACATGGCCCTCACGGGGACCTGGCCTGCAACCCAGGCATGTGCCCCAACTGGGAATCGAACCGGGACCCTCTGGTTCCCAGCCCGCGCTCAATCCGCTGAGCCACACCAGCCAGGGCTAAGTATCATAATTTTGTTTTTAGATAATGTCATACATTCTATATTTTTATAATAGAAAATATTCATAAAATTGTATTCCACACCAGTTTAAAAATTAAGCTTCGATATCGTCCTCAAATCCCACTCCCACCCTTACCTGGAAGCGTCGCGGTGACAGCTGAGCCCCGGGTGCTGTCCGCGGGACCGGCGCGGGGCGGCCGCGTGCTTGTGCGCTGCCCAGGTTCGGGCACTTTCTGAAAACAGGACTTCGAGCGAAGCGTCTTGTATTCCTTTTGCAGAAATGTTGCTGAAGTGCCGCTGCAAGGGCCAGGAATGCGAGGATTTGGGACCCATTTTGAACCTTTAAGCTGTCTGACATTGACCTCCTTTCGTTATTAATAAAGAAGAAGCAGGAGCTTAGCACGTACTAACGCCGGTCACTGCGGGCCATCGGCGCCTAAGGAACCGCCCGGCGCACGCGGGCCAGTTTCATGTCGCGCTCGGCCGGCGCTGCGACCCGATGGAGGAGGGCTGGCTGAGCGTGCGGGAGGAGCGCTCTTTCCACGTTCGCTACAGGTAAGGCCGGCGCCTCCGCTGCGCTTTCAGCCCCCCAGGCGTGCGCCCTCCCGGTCCTCCCCTCGGTCCGCCCGCACAGCAGTGTCTCCGCAGGCAGGTTGCCTCCGAGGCGGTGGTGGTCAGTTTTTCTGTCCTTTCTGGAGGAGAG
>PVJI01022988.1:0-24340 GCA_004026765.1 Micronycteris hirsuta
CAGTAGGGCAGGACCTAATGTCCCAGCTTAGCATGGCACAACTCTGAAGACTGAAGGAAGGGCCTAAGTCCCTAGCCTTGTGAAACTCCCCTGCACCTCAACTCAGTTGCAGAGGCAGCCTAACAGGTGTGGGTGGAGTGTCAACTGTGCCCTCAAGATGGGGAAGACCGGTTTTCTTTCCCAAGCCACTCAGTTAGTCACTATGTGGGTCTCTGCACAAAGCCTCCCTGGAAAATAGAAGGCCCCTTAAAATCACTGCTGGCTGTAGCCAGCAGGCCCCTTAGCAAAATCCAAATGCAACAGTGTGGCCTTCCCAGTAGTCTTACACCATATCATGAACTCTCCAAACTGGTGCTATAATAACAGGAGTGTTCTATGCTGGGAGGGTGCACTCTGAGTCTCACAAGCATAGTGGATCATCACTGATTTCCACCACCAGATGTTACACAGTCTCTTCTTCCCATCTCTGTTGCTGTGTGTTGGGACTCCCTGCATGGGGCTAAGACCCATCACTCATGAGAAGAGGGAGCTCCACAGCTGTAATATCTATCTGGTCTCTTAGCTTCCACTGCAGCTGCATGCTAAGGTTTTCCACTGCCCATCTCAACCACTCTTATTGGTCTCTATGTAGCATCTTCTGTACTCCTTGGTCATAATATTTCGTATCAGCTAGGTTTAAGTTGATTTTTCAGGTTGATTGCTCAGCAATTCAGGTGTCAATCCAGTTTGGGAGTAGGACCAAGTGGCGCAGCTTCCATCTACTCTACAAATATTTTTGGAGTACCCAGTATCTTCTAATATCTAGTTCAATTTTTGTTTCTTGGCAGACAACCAGTTTGTCTTGTTTGATTAACCTGAATGATGCTTGCATTTCCTTTGCTTTAAAAACAATACAAGGTAATGTCTCTTTTCAATAATGTTACATGAAATATATTTTATCTCTATTTCTAGATCTTTGTTTTAGCTCAGAAAAATGTTCAATTATTTTTTGTTGTTTTGTAAACTTTTTTCTCTTTAATATCCTCTACTGTCAACAAATCTATATATCTATTTATTCATTTTAAGTATATTTTATTGATTATGCTATTACAGTTGTCCCATTTTTTCTCCCCTTTATCCTCCCTCCACCCTGCACTCCCCACCCTCCAGCATTCCCCACCCCCCACTTAGTTCAGGTCCATGAGTTGTACATATAAGTTCTTTGGCTTATCTATTTACTATACTATTCTTTACCTCCCCCTCCCTATTTTATGCCTACTAATTATGGTTCTTATTCCCTGTACCTTATCCCCCATTCACCCCTCTCCTCCTCCTCACTGATAATCTTCCATGTGATGTCCATTTCTCTGATTCTGTTCCTGTTCTAGTGTGCTTAGTTTTTGTTTTTGTTTTTTAGGTTTAGTTGCTGATAGTTGCCAGTGTGTTGTCACTTTACTGTTCAA
Organism: Micronycteris hirsuta; assembly: GCA_004026765.1. Taxonomy (NCBI): domain Eukaryota; kingdom Metazoa; phylum Chordata; class Mammalia; order Chiroptera; family Phyllostomidae; genus Micronycteris; species Micronycteris hirsuta. The sequence goes on from PVJI01022988.1 coordinate 1,443, forward strand.
AGTTTTTTGTTTTCTTTCTCTTAGATAAGTCCCTTTAACATTTCATATAATAAGGGCTAGGTAATGTTGAACTCCTTTAAATTTATCTTATCTGGGAAACATTTTATCTGCCCTCCCATTCTAAATGATAGCTTTGCTGAGTAGAGTAATCTTGGATGTAGGCCCTAGAATTTCATGACTTGGAATATGTCTTTCACCTCCTTTTTTATTTTTTTTAACATTTTTCATTTTGTTCAAATACAGTTTTCTGCCTTTTCCCTCCACCCCTCCCCACCACTCCAGCCATCCCCACTTTCTTCTCCTGTCTCCACCCCACCTTGTTATTATCCATGTGTCCTTTATAGTTGTTCCTGTAAACCCTTCACCTTTTTCCCCCATTATCCCCTCCCTTCTCCCCTCTGGTCACTGTCAGCCTGTTCTCAATTTCAATGTCTTTTGTTATATTTTGCTTGCTTGTTTGTTTTGTTGATTGGGTTCCAGTTAAAGGTGAGATCATATGGTATTTGTCTTTCACCACATGGCTTATTTCACTTAGCACAATGCTCTCCAGTTCCATCCATTCCAGCTCCTTCTTGCCTACAAAGTTTCTTTTGAGAAATCAGCCTTATGAACACTCCTTTGTAGGTAACTCCTTTTCTCTTGCTGCTTTTAATATTCTCTCCTTATGATGCTCCTTGATGTGTTCATCCAAGTCCAAATATTGGAACACTCTGGGCTTCCTGGACATCCTAGAAATCTATTTCCTTAGCCAGACTGGGGTAGTTTCCCTTCATTATTTTTTTCAAATAAGTTTTCAATTTCTTGCCCTGCCTATTCTCCTTCTGACACTCCTATCATTTGGGTGTTGGGACGTTTAAAGTTGTCCCAGAGGTTCCTCAGCCTCTCATTTTTCTTTCTTTCTTTCTTTCTTTCTTTTTTTTTTTTTTTGAATTCTGGTTTCTTCATTCTGTTCTGGTTCAATGTTTATTTCTTCCTTTTGTTCCAAATCATTGATTTGGTTCCCAGTTTCCTTTTCTTTACTTCACTGTTTGTTCCCTGTATATTTTCCTTTATTTCACTTTGTATAGCCTTCATTTCTTCCTTCATTTTGTGACCGAATTCAATCATTTCTGTGAACATTCTGATTACCAGTGTTTTGAATTCTGCATCTGACAGGTTATCTGTCTCCTTGTTGCTTAGTTCTTTTTCGGGAGTTTTGATCTGTTCCTTCATTTGGGCTTTATTTCTTTGTGTTGGTGCACCTGTTAAGTTGTAAGGGGTGGAGCCTTAGGTATTCACCAGGGCTGGGCAACCCTCTTTGCTGCATTGTGTCTTTGTCTGTGGGGGAGGGGTTGCTCCACTTTAGCCCTACTTTCCCTCACTTCCCACAATGGGATTGTGCCCTTTCAGATGATAATTCCCAGGTGGGTGGGTATATGTACATTCTATGATCCCATGGGCCTTTCCAGTGAATTCTCCTGTGAGACTGGGAGTTTCTCCAGCCTTTGCAACCCCCACAGGGTTTTACTGCTAGAGGTTTTGAGTCTTTAGTCAGGCACCCCCTTCATTGCCTATGCCATCTGCCACCTTGCCTCAGGTCTTCTTGCCTGGCTGCCCATCTCCACTCCTCCTGCTGCTCTGGATGAATTTTTTTTAACTACTTGGTTGTTGGAGTTCCATGCAGTTTGACTTTCTGACAGTTCTGGTTGTTTATTGTTTTTAAATTGGTCATTATCCTTATTTTGCTTGTTTCAAGAAGTGAAGCATTTCTACGTATGCCTCCATCTTGGCTGGAATCCTCAATTATGTTTTCAATCATTGAGTTTGTTGTTCTGATCTCTACCATTCTTTGTCTGCCATATTTATTATCTACCCTCTCATCACTTCTTTATATGTTCTTCCTTTTTGCATTCTAACAGAGCATCTCAAGTTTTTCTTTCATATCAATGATTCACTTTTCCATACTGTCAATTCAGCTTTCTAACAACTTCAAATAGATTTAAATTCTACCACGCACTTTTAAATCTATTTCAAACTTTCCATATTACATATAATTTCCTTTCACATTATTTTTTTGTCAAACTCAGAAGATCTTCTCATTAGATATCTCTGTACCAGCTTCAGCGGGTTATAACTTCTCATATTCAGTTGAAGTTATTGAAGATGTTTCTTTTTTTCTAGTTCTTATAATAAATCATTTCCAAAGGCATGTTCGTTCCCTGAATTTTCAGAATGATCTTGCTTTCTTTAGTGTTGCAATATTTTTAACTTTTTTTCTAATTGAAGTAAAATTCACATGATACATTTACCATTTTACCTATTTTAAATTATCAACTCAATGGCATTTAATACAATCACAGTGTTGTACACACAGCACCACTGTCTAATTCCAAAACATTTTCATCACCCCAAAAGAAAATCCTACCTTTATGAAGCAATCACATCCTATTCCCTCCCACACCCTAGTCTCTGGCAACTACTAGTCTGTCTTCTACTTCTTTGGATTTGTCTACTCTGGATATTTTATATAAATGGCACCATATAATATGTAGCTTTCTGTGTCTGGCTTCTTTCAGTCAGTATAATGTTTTACTGTATTTTTAACGTTAAATTTTTGGTTTTGATCATTATTCTCACCCACATAGATTGATCCAGCCACCATGTTTATCAATAGATAGTGTAGCTGAGTTGCTGCCTTGGTACAGTGGACTCTTGAACAATGCTGAGGTTAGAGGAACCAACATTCTGTGCAGGTGAAAAATCCATGTATAATCTTTGAACCCCCACCAAATTAACTACTAATAGCCTGCTATTGGCCAGAAGACTTACTGCTAACATAAAGCCTATTAGCCCATAATTTGTATGTTATATGTATTACATACTATATTATTACCTTAACATAATCTAGAGGAAATTATATTAAGAAAATCATGAGGAAGAGAAAATACATTTACACTATTTATTGAAAAAGCCTATGTACATGTGGACCCACACAGTTCACTGCCATATTGTTTAAGAGTGAATTATATTTACTTGGTGGTTGGAATAAGCTTCTAGGCCCTCTAGCACAAGAACACACAGCTGTGTCAAGAAATTATCCCAGTTACCAGTGTCTGCTGGCTTTCATCTACTGTAATTCTACTAGAATCAGACTGATTCATTTCTCGCCTTCACTGGTTAATTGAAAAACCTGGAGTTTTGGCCAAGTAGAAACCCTTTGCTTCCTCACACAACCAAAAGGAGGATAACAACCAATCTAAAATCCATAAATGACCAGAAGTGCCAGAAAAATCAAACTTCATGGAATTCCGACAACCAAGGAATTAAAGAAACAGTCAACCAGACCAACCAGACTAGTAAGACAGGTAGAGGGAGAGAACCCGCGGCGAGGTGGCAGACCATGCGGGCAGGACTGGCTGAACAGGAAATTGAGAGTCAGAGCTGACTGTGGACTATGGCAGGGGTTTGCCACAGTGGGAGAAACTCCCAGCCTCACATGAGGGCTCCTTGGAAAGTGGGGCTAGCTGAGCCAGCAAGCTACATTGTTCCCTCTCTGGCCCCTCCCCCACAGACAGCACCGCAGCACAGCAAGGAAGGTATTCACCTGCGCTGGTGAATAGCTAAGGCCCTGCCCCCTTACAACTTAACAGCTGCAACAAGACAAAGAAATATGGCCCAAATGAAAGAACTGAGCAAAACTGCAGAAAGAGAGCTAAGCAATGAGGAGATAGCCAACCTATCTGATGGAGAGTTCAAAGCCCTGGTAAACAAAATGCTCACAGAACTGATTGAGCTTGGTCACAAAATGAAAGAACAAATGAAGGATACCCAAAGTGAAATAAAGGAAAATATTCAGGAAATCAACAGTCACAGGCAGGAAACCAGGACTCAAATCAATGATTTGGAACAAAAGGAAGAAATAAACATCCAACCAGAACAGAATGAAGAAACGTGAGTTCAAAAAAATGAAGAGAGGCTTAGGAACCTCTACAACAACTTTAAACATTCAAATATCCAAATTATAGGGGTGCCAGAAGAAGAAGAACAAGAGCAAGAAATTGAAAACTTATTTGAACAAATAATGAAGGAAAACTCCCCCAATCTGGCAAAGAAAATGGACTTCCAGGAAGTCTAGTAAGCTCAAAGAGTCCCAAGGAAGTTGAACCCAAAGAGGAACACATCAAGGCACGTCATCATTAAGTTACCCAAGATTAAAAATAAACAGAGAATCTTAAAAGAACCAAGAGGAAAGCAGAGAGTTACCTAAAAAGGAATGCCCATAAGACTATCAGCTGATTTCTCAAAAGAAACCTTGCAGGCAAGAGGGGACTAGAAAGAAGTATTTGAACTCATGAAAGGCAAGGACCTACATCCAAGAATACTCTATCCAACAAAGCTATCATTTAGAATGGAAGTGCAGATAAAGTACTTCCCAGAAAAGGTCAAGTTCAAGGAGTTCATCATTACCAAGCCCTTATTATATGAAATATTAAAGAGAATTATCTAAAAAATTGAAGAAGATCAAAAACTATGAACAGTAAAATGACAACAAACTCACAACTATCAATGAATGAACCTAAAAAAAAGCAAAACAATGAAAACAAAAACTAAGCAAATAACTAAAACAGAAACAGAATCAGAGAAATGGATATCACATGGAGTGTTTTCAGTGGGGATAGGGAGGGAGAGAATAGGGGGGAAAGTTGCAGGGAATGAGAAGCATAATTAGTAGGCATAAAATAAATGGGGAGATGTCATAAATGGTATAGGAAATAGAGAATTTAAAGAACTTATATGTACAACCCATGGACATGAACTAAAGGGGAGAGAAATACTGGAGGGTTAGGAGGCGCAGGGTGGAAGAGGGATAAAGGGGGAAATTTGGGAGAACTATAATAGCATAATCAATAAAATACACTTAAATAATAAATAAAAAAGTAAATGGTAAGAAATCAAAATATTATTTTTTAAAAAAGAAAAACCTAAATTATTTTCAGAAAAAGTCATTTCTTTGACCAGTTTAAATAACTGTTTTTCCAATAATAGCTTTGAAAATTGGTTCCTTCTGCAATGCTAGGAAGCAAAAAGGGATATCTCTGAAATAACAAGAATTCTGTATTGGAGATAATATATGTAGTTGGAAGGCAGAATAGCACAGTGCTTGAAAACTGAAGTTCAGAAATTTGGCATCCTGGGTTGAACGGTCCTCATTCACTTACAGGAAGACCACATACTAGTTCCTTAATTGCTTTGTACCTTAGTGGAGTAAAATAATAACAATCTCACAGTTTCACTTAGGGATTAAATGATATATTATATGTAGCACATAAGCTGACTTAAGGGTAAAATAGGCTGGTAACTGTTAACTTAGGAAAAAAGATGATACTTGTTAAATTTAGGCACATTTTTTATCAAATTATGAGACAAATTATTATTCAAGTCCCATATTTTCTGTTATTTCAGAGCTCATGAATTTTTATATTTCTTTTACTTTTGGTGTTCAATATAAGAAAGAAGAGGGAAGCAACTCAGTATCTCTGATTTCTTTTTTCTAAACATAAAACTAGTTCCTGATATTTCTTTGTCTACTCCCAGAAATATCCTTGTCCAAATATATCTGTTTTTTCCCCCCTGGCAATGCATAATAAGTACATTGCACTGGAGGCTAGAATACCACCATGCTCAATGTAGGTGAATCAGACAAATGTGTTCTCAGTCAAGGTCCATCTCTTTCTCATCCAACTCTGCTCACCTTCCTGGAGTAGACAGGTAGCAGTCAAACTACCCTTTGAAAGGGTGAGATATTTAGGTTTCCTTGGTGCAGCCAAGAAGACCTTCTCTTCTAAATGCCTACTCATAAACTTTCTTTCTGTTCTGTCATTCTTTGAATCAAAGTGATTTTTTTTTCATTCTTTTCCTTTGTATGCAGAGTCCTTGACTTCTATCATTCTAGGAGAGGACATATTGTAGATTTACTTGCTCCCAAATTTTGACAATGTCACATTTGGGCAAGGACTCAGATATATATTCTTTTAAAGGAAAATCATTTTTCAGAAGAAAAGTTTAGAATACCTCGAAACTTAAAGCCTTCAAAAAAATGATCTATGTCTAGGAAACAGCAGGGGAGACATTCAGAAGATCCACATTGTAAAGAACAGGAAATGAAAAGGTCATGAAGCCCTGTAGCTTTTATACATTAGGACAAAGCCAGTCACCCAGCTTACTAGAAAAAACACTTCCATTGCCTTCAAGAAAAGTGACTGGGAAGAGATATTTCTGCCTACTTGGTGTTTTCAGAGCTAAAAAGCAAAGATATTTAAAATGTATGTAAGAGGCAATTTCTGTGCAATGATTGTATCCTGGTCAATGATCATATTCAATTTATAGCCTAGTTAGCTGACTGTCTTGACTCTCATTTTACAACTAGTCTCTGAGCTTGCATGTACATTAATTACTCATTATACAAAAATATCTAATTCTGAAAATTAATGCACATGGTTGAATAATACATTTACCCCTCACCCCACAGAATGCAACCCTTTGGACCCTATTTCCATGGGAAAGATTGCTGTACAGAGAGCTCCACAGTCAAATCCAGTTTTGTTATTCACTTGGCATTTACTTTTTCAACATTATGTAACCTCTCAGAGTTCTGATTTCCTCAATGAGTATTACTTAACTGTATATATGAATAACTGAAGTATGATTATTAGCTCTGCCTAACCTATTAGGATTTTGGTAAGGATCATTGAGAAAAGATGAGTACAAAAGTTTATAAACTAAAGAGTGTCATTAAAAAATATAAGGTATTTCTATTATTCAAATTAATGATAATAATAATAATAATCCAAACTGACAAAGTATGTAAGCCAAAAAAAGGCCTTCTTTGTGCATCCAAAACAATGGCTCTTAATGCAAGCACCTGATTTCCTATATTACATTCATATAAAAAACACAATTTGTAAAATTATAACATGCAAAATCTAAGCACACATAGAATGTTTTAAAACATAGTAGCTGTTTGCAAGATAATAGTTTTTCAAGGTCAAAAGCTATAAGCTAGAAGACTGGAGAAAATGGACTACAGAAGTGAGAGGAAGAAATGACAAGCTGGTGGCAAGAAAACTGACAGGGACGAGATACTACTAAAATCTCTGGATTCAAGGAGCAGATTATGATTGTGTAATTTAGGTGCAAATTTCCCACTCTTAGACAACTTTATGAGTATTGTTTTATTACAGCACTTTGCATCAAATGATTTTATTAATAACAATAAAGATGACATAACTGTTATAAGTATACTGCACTAAAAGACAAAGATATAATTAGTACACATCTTTTTTTTTCATTGTTCAAGTACAGTTGTCTCCATTTTCCTGCCACACTTTCCCCTGCCCCACCCACCCCCAGTTCCCATCCTCAATCCTCCCCCAATTTGGCTTTGTCCAAAGGTCCTTTATACATGTTTCTTGACAACCCTTTGCCTTCTTTCCCCCTCTATCCCTTCTCACCTCCCCTCTGGTTACTGTCAGTTTGTTCTTTATTTCAATGTCTCTGGTTATATTTTGCTTGCTTGTTTGTTTTGTTGATAAGGTTCCACTTATAGGAGAGATCAGACGGTATTTCTCTTTCACTGCCTGGCTTATTTCACTTAGCATAATTTTCTCCAGTTCCATCCATGCTGTCACGAAGGGTAGGAGCTCCTTTCTTTCTGCTGTATAGTATTCCATTGTGTAAATGTACCACAGTTTTTTGATCCATTTGTTTCCTGGTGGGCACTTTGGCTGTTTCCAGCATTTGGCTATTGTTAATAATGCTGCTATGAAAAATTGAGATTCATAGGTTCTTTTGAATTAGTGTTTCAGGATTCTTAGGGTATATTCCCAGAAGTAGAATCATTGGATCAAAAGGCAGTTCAATTTTTAGTTTTTTGAAAAAATTCTATACTGTTTCCACAGTGGCTGCACCAGTCTGCATTCCCACCAACAGTATATTAATATTCCTTTTTCTCCATAACTTCACCAGTACTTGTTCGTTGATTTGGTTATGATAGCCATTCTCACCAATGTTAACTGGTATCTCATTGTGGTTTTAATTTGCATTTCTCTGATGGCTAGTGATGCTCAGCATCCTTTCATATGTTTCTGGGCCCTCTGTATGTCCTCCCTTGAGAAGTGTCTGTTCAGGTCCCTTGCACATTTTTAAATTGGATTGTTTGTCTTCCTGCTGTAGAGACATGTGAGTTCTTTATATTTCGGAGATCAAACCCTTGTCTGAAGTTATCATTTGGAAATATAGTTTCCCATACAGTTGGTTCCAGTTTCATTTTGCTGGTGCTTTCTTTAGGCATTCAGATGCTTTTTAATTTGATGTAGTTCCATTTGGATCTCCTTTTCTTTATAGCCTTTGCCTAAGGGGATGTAACAGTGAAAATATTTCTGCATGGGATATCTGAAATGTTCCTGCCTATGTTCTCTTCTAGGACTTTAATGGTGTCATGACTTATATTTAAGTCTTTTATCTATCTTGCATTTATTTTGGTCTATGATGTTAAGTTGATGGTCTAGTTTCAATTTTTTTGTGTGTACCTGTCCAGATCTCCCAACACCATTTATTGGAGACTATTTTTCATCCATTTTATGCTTCTGCCCTCTTTGTCAAATATTAATTGACCATAGAGACATCAGTTTATTTCTGGGCTCTCTGTTCTGTTCCATTGGTCTATGTGTCTGTTCTTTTATAGGAATAGACTGTTTTGATTACAGTGGCATTGTAATATAGTTTGATATCAGGTATTGTTATCCCTCCTACATTTTTCTTCTTTCACAAAATTGCTGAGGATATTCAGAGTCACTTGTGGTTCCATATACTTTTGAAATATTTGTTCTAGCTCAGTGAAATATGTCATTGGTATTTTAATAGGGATTGTATTGAATCTATAAATTGCTTTGGGTAGTATAGACATTTTAATGATGTTAATTCTTCCAATCCATGAACATGGTATATGCTTCCATTTATTTGTGTCTTCCTTAATTTTTTTCTTCAGCGTTGTGTAGTTTTGTGACAAGTCTTTTACACCCTTGGTTAAGTTTATTACAAGGTACTTTCATTGTTGTTGTTGCTATAGCAAATGAGATTTTTTCCATTATTTGTTTCTTATATTTCATTGGTGATGTACAAAGATGGCTCCAATTTATGTATATTGGCTTTCTGTCCTGCTGTTTTTCCAAATTCATTTATTAGGTTGAGTAGTTTTTTGTTGGAGTCTATAAGGTTTTCTATGCACTCTATCATGTAATCTGCAAACAGTGATGGGTTTACTTCCACTTTTCCAATTTTGATGCTTTTTATTTCTTTTTCTTATCTGATCACTGTGGCTAGAACTTCAAATACTATGTTGAATAGAGTGGTGTAAACAGCCACCCTTGTGTTGTTCCTGATCTTAGTGGGAAAGTTTTTAGTTTTTGCCCATAGAGTATGATGTTGGTGTAGGTTTCTCATATATGGTCTTTATTATAGTGAGGTATGCTCCCTATATTCCCACTTTGCTAAATGTTTTTATTATAAATGGGTGCTTTACCTTATCAAATGCTTTTTCTACATCTATTGATATGATCATGTGATTTTTGTCTTTCCTCATATGTGAGGTATTACATTTATTGATTTGCAAATAATGTACCATCCTCACGTCCCTGGAGTTAATCCCAATTGATCATGGTGTATCATCTTTTTAATGTATTACTTGATCCAGTTTACCATATTTTGTTGAGGATTTTAGCATCTATATTCATCAGTGATATTGACCTGAAGTTTTCTTTTTTGTGGTGTTATCTGGTTTGGGGATTAGGATGATTCTGGTCTCATAGAAAGAGTTTGGGAGTTGACCCCTCTCTTGGATTTTTTGGAATAGCCTGAGAAGGGTAGAGGTTATCTCTGCCCTAAGTGCTTAGTAAAATTCTCCTGTGAAGCCCTCTGGTCCAGGGCTTTTGTGTACCAGGAGTTTTTTTTTTATTACTGCTTCCATTTCACTAGCTATTATTGGTCTATTCAGGCTTTCTGCTGCTTCTTGATTCAGTTTTCAAGGATTTTATGTTTCTACAAATTTGTCCATTTTACCCAGGTTTTCAAATTTCTTAGCATATATTTGTTCATAATAATTTCCTACAATCCTTTTTATTCTGTAGTATCAGTTTGATTTCTCCTCTTTTGTTTCCCATTTTATATATTTGGGTCATCTTTCTTTTTTTCTTGATATATCCGGTTAAGTCTTATCAATTTTGTTTATCTTTTCAAACAACCAGCTTCTGGATTTACTAACCCTTTGAATTATTCTTTTTTGAAGTCCTCCAAGATTTCCCTTGTATGTTTGGATATTCCTGTGTTGTGTGACTATATGGTTACAATGTTTACTCCTATTGATAGATTCTCCCCTTCAGTATTATGAAGTGTCCTTCTCTGTCGCTTTTAATGGCCTTGGTTTTGAAATATATTTAATGTAATATGAATATTGCTACCCCAGATTTTTATTCTGACCAGTTGCTTGGAATATTTTTTTCCAACCTTTCACTTTCAGTTTCTACAGGTCTTGTGTTCTGAGGTGCATCTCTTGTAGGCAGCATATATGCAGGTCATGTTTTCTTATCTATTCAGCTACCCTATTTCTTTTGATTGGAACATTTAATCCATTTACATTTAAGGTTATTATTGATAGGTATTTATTCATTGCCATGTCCACTTTTTTACCTGTGTTCCCCTCTCACTCTTCTTTGTCTTCTTAAAGCTGTCCCTTTAGCATGTCTTGCAATGCTAGTTTGGTGGAGGTGTATTCTTTTAACATTTTGTCTGGGAAACTCATTATTTCATCTTCCATTTTAAATGACAGCCTTGCTGGATAGAGTAGTCTTGGTTGCCGGCCTTTGCTTTTCATTACTTGGAATATTTCTTGCTATTCCCTTCTGGATTGTAATATGTCTATTGTGAAATCAGCTGCTAGCTTTATCAGAGCTTCCTCATATGTTACTTTCTCTTTCTCCCTTGCTGCCTTTAAGATTCTCTCTTTGTCTTTGATTTTTTCCATTTTCATGATGTGTCTTGGAGTGAGCCTCTTTGGGTTCATCTTGATTGGGACCTTGTCTGCTTCCTGGACTTTCATGGCTTTTCCTCTCTTCAAGTTAGGGAAGTTTCCTGTCATTACTTTTTCAAACAAGTTTTCTACCCCTTGTTCCTCCTCTTCTTATTCTGGTATCCCTGTTATACAGATACGTTATGTTTCATTTTGTCTTACAGGTCCCTTAACCCCTCTTCATTGTTTTTGAGTCTTTTTTCATTTTGTTGCTCTGTCTAGAAATCATTTTCTACCTTGTTGTTCAGCTCATTGATTCAGTCCTTTGCTTCATCTTACCTTTTAATTCTTTCCAATGTGTTTCATTTCAGATACTGCATTTTTTCATTTCCTCCTGGCTCAATTGATAGTTTTTATGTACTTTTTCATGCTGGTATAATTTGTAGTAACTTCCTTGAAGCTTCCCTGGAGTTCTTTGATGTTCTCACTAAGCTCCTTGAGAACACAGTCTCAGTCATGTTTCAGAGAAGAGGACCAGATCTTAAATTATTCATTAGTTAACTTCTTCATTAGTTCATTCTGTTGTGGGTTACTTGGCAAATTTTACAATGTGGTGAGACACAGATGCATCAACAATATTTCTGAGATAAAACTTCTAATTTCTGGGCTTTAAAAACATTCATGTATTATATTTCAAACTTGCCTCATTCTCTATTACTAATACATATATAGAGAATCCTCCCATGTTTTGTTTTGCACAATGCCTGTATATTTGTGTTGTTCAGGTTATTTTGAGGAGGATCCCCCTCAAACTGGAATTTATTTATAAAAAATTGTGTGTATTATTACAAGTTTAAACTTCAGTCACCTTCAGAGTGCTCTCCATTTGATGCAATACACCTACCCAAACATTTTTTCTACTGCTAAAAACAGTTTTTAAACTCATAGAATTTGATGTCATTTAGTGCTTCTGCCATTTTGTTAGTTTGTATATTAACTTCACCTCCTCTACATCAGCAGAATGTTCCCCTTTGAGGACTTGTTTCTTCTAAGGAAACAAAAAAAAAGAAAAGAGATTGAGTGCAGAGGGAGGGTGCGGCATGGGGATCATGCAAGTTTTGGTCTAAATTGCTGAACACTCAGCACAGTGTGGGCATGCGCACTCATAAATGACCCATCATGAAATGGGCAAACATGTTGAGTCTTCCAGAAAAATTCACTGAAGCCAAAAATAGCCTCTCACAACAACATCATCTGGAATATGATACAGATGGATTCTTAGAACACTCATCTAGTGGGGAAAGATTGTAGTACAAGAGGCATACCCTCCAGAAGATAATTCTGATTTTGGGTGGGGGATTTTCTCTTGTAAAATAACTGTAATGGAATTACTGGGCTATTTTTTAAGTTTACAGAGCACAATTTCATAGTACAAAACTATAATAGAAGCTATTAATTTTCTCTTATAAAACACATAATAAGAAATTCACATATGCTTCCAGCAAACTTACTTGTCTAGTTTATCATAATTTTTCTGTCATGAAAATATTTCCTACTAAAACAGAATGAGAAGTAATGCAACTAAAGTTAGGAGGTGTGAGGGAAATTAATTAATTAATTAATTAATTACCTAAATGATATAGCTGTCCAGAATGAATCATTCTGTGCAGATTCCAGATAGCTAAAATAGTGATGTACAGGGAGACCCACTCCAAATATTTTGGCCGAAAATGTTCATAAGCCAACTTTCAACAAACATGTGTGGCTCTGGTGCCATGAAACTGATTCTCCTGACTCTCATAGCTGGTCACTTGAGCATGCAGAGGAGAATTTAATTCTAGGTTAGTTTAATCAGTTCAAGGTTATCTTTTGGCCAAAAGAGTGTAGGAATTTACATTCCTTAGAAAGTACTGTCCATCCTCAGCATAGGATATTCAGCTTCCTTGCTACCCTCACAACTGAAGCATTTTCTAAATTCCTGTCTCTTCCTTCCAGACTCCCGGTCAGGCCTCATTTCAAGGATCATCATTTCCTCTTGCTACACTGCTTTTTTGCCTGGTTTCTGTTTCAAATCCTTACCTCTTTTTTCTGACATTATAAATAAAACAAAATATTTTTCTGTTTAATTTATGTATGGTGCCTTTAAGATTTTCCCTATATAGTCCATTTAGGGTACGACCTATTCTACTTTTTACACCTGCCTAGTGAGAGCTGTCCATGCATTTGTAAAAGGAATTGTGTCTTCTTTGGCTCAGTAAATGGGAGAGCTGCCCAGCCCTGTGATTGATTGTTTGATGATATATACAAGCAGAGTCTGTTACACGGACTCTTCTTTTCTCTCTCCTAAGCATACGATTCCATTTCATGGCTATGATATACAACTTCATTTTGCCCTCATTCCTGTTGAGTTGCAGAACATGATATAGAAGAACGTGGCAGAATGAAACGTTCCTAAAAAATAGGTAGCAGAAAACATCACCCAGATGATAAAGTGATGACCACCTAAATTTTTGGTTGTGACAAATCCTAGCTCTGAGTCAGAGGTCATTAATTGGGAAAAAAGAGAGAGATATGAAATGAACTGTTTTCTTACTTCCATCAATTTTACGGGCAGCGATGTTGTGTTTTAACAAGGTTATGGGTGAATAAGGACCAACTGTCATTATCAAATCCATCTCTATTAGCTGTATAGTTTGTGAAAATTTTTCAAAGTCTCTGTCAGGCTAATTTATAACTTTTTTAGTAATATTTGTGTGTTTCTGCTCAGTTCTTTCAGAATTTTAGAAAATTTAGTGATAAGTTGGAAAAGACCAGACAATAGCACTTCTTATTTTAAGTATTTTATTTATTTATTTATTTATTTATTTATTTATTTATTTAAAGAGACAGCGGGGAGGAAAGGGAAAAAGAGAGGGAGAGAAACATCAATATGTAGTTGCCTCTCGAGTGTCCCCTACTTGAGGACCTGGCCTGCTACCCAGGCAGGTGTCCTGACTGGTAACTGAACCAGTGACACTTTGGTTCATAGGCCGGCACTCAAATCGCTGAGTCACACCAGCCAGGGCCGGACACTATCACTTTTAAAGTATATTTTACAAAGCATTTAAATTGAAAGTAGAAACAAACAGTTTCAAAAGACACATTTCTGGACTTCCGGCCAAGATGGAGGTGTAGGTAGACACACTGTGCCTCCTCATACAACCAAAAGAGGAAAAACAACAATTAAAAACAAAAACAGCCAGATCTGACAGAAAACTGAACTGAGTGGAAGTTCGACAATCACAGAGTTAAAGAAAACACATTCATCCAGACCAGTAAGCGGGGCGGAGCCAGGAGGAGAGAACTTGGCAAGACATGCTTTGTGGAGTGGTATCGGCAATGCTCCAGCTGCCCCGAGAGGCCCGTGGCAGGCGTGCCTGGCCAAAACGTGGCAGGCACACTCGGCGAAACCAGGCCTGAGACTGGTGGACTGGGCGGTCCCTCATTCTTGTACAGATAAACTGGGAGGAAAAGCTGGGGAGCGGAACAGACCATGCAGCCCACCAATGCAAGGAAATAAAGCCTCAAACCACCAACTGAAAACACCTGTGGGAGTTGAGACGGCAGCGGGAGGAACTCCCGGCCTCATGGGAGAGTTTGTTGGGTAGACCCACAGGGACTTGGAACTGTGCAGGCCCGTCTACTCACCCTGGAGCCAGCAAAGAAGGACCCAACTTGCTTTTGGGTAGCTGGGGAAGTGCGGAGAACAGAGCAAGTGCCATTGTTCTCTCAGGTCCCGCCCCCACAGACAACATCACAACACAACGGTGTGGGTTACCCAACCCTGGTGAACACCTAAGGCTCCGCCCCTTAAAGTAACTGGCGCACTGAGAAAAAAAAATGGCCCAAATGAAAGAACACATCAAAGCTCCAGAAAAAATACAACTAAGTGATGAAGAGATAGCCAACCTATCAGATGCAAAGTTCAAAGCATTGGTAATCAGGATGCTGACAGGATGGGAAGAAAGATTGTCACAATTACTTGAACAAATGAAGGATGATATAAAAGAAATTTGGGGAACTCTGCAGGGAACCAATAGGGATGAGAAGGAAACTGGGACTTAAATCAACAGAGTGGACCAGCAGAAAGAAAAAAAACATCCAATCAGAAATGAATGAAGAAACAAGAATTCAAAAAACTGAGGAGAGGCTTAGGAACCTCCAGAACACCTTTAAACGTCCCAACCTCTGAGTCATAGGGGTGCCAGAAGGAGAAGGGGAAGACCAAGGGATTGAAAACTTACTTGAACAAATAATGAAGGAGAACTTCCCCAAGCTGGTGAAAGAACTAGATTTTCAGGAAGTTCAGGAAGCTCAGAGAGTCCCAAAGAAGTTGGACCCAAAGAGGAACATACCAAGACACATCATAATTACATTACCCAAGATTAAAAATAAGGAGAGAATCTTAGAAGCAGCAAGAGAAAAGGAGACAGTTACCTACAAAGGAATTCCCATAAGACTGTCAACTAATGTCTCAAAAGAGACCTTGCAGGCAAGAAAGGGCTGGAGAGAAGTATTCCAAGTCATGAAAGGCAAGGACCTACATCCAAGAATACTCTATCCAGCATAGCTATCATTTAGAATGGAAGGGCAGATAAAGTGCTTCTCAGATAAGGTCAAGTTCAAGGAGTTCATCATCATCACCCAGCCTTTATTATATGAAATGTTAAAGGGATTTATAGAAGGCATGGAGGGATATCAACAGGGGAGTGGTAGGGGGAGAGAGGGGGAAAAGGTGCAGAGAATAAGTAGCATAAATGGTAGGTAGAAAACAGACAGTGGGAGGTTAAGAATAGTATAGGAAATGTAGAAGCCAAAGAACTTATGTGTATGACCTAGGGACAAAAACTAAGGGGTGGAGAATGGGGGGGGGTGAAGAAAGGGGGGAAATGGAACAACTGTAACAGCATAATCAATAAACTATATTTTTTAAAAAAGACACATTTCCGTCTTCTTTGACAGTTCTAGGAAAAAAATTTTAAAGAAGCTCTGAAAACCAAGGATCACAAGCAACATTTTGGGAAATTCTTAGAGGCTTTGCTAAAATACTACCAACCATATGTAGTTGGAGCTGGATTGCAAAAGCAGAGCTGGTTCCTACACACTTTACTCTTTAAAATATAAAATTACCTTTCACAAAGTAGGTAAGAAGAATTTTTAAATTTTTCCCATGATCTAATCCTAGCTGGGATATCTATAGTCTTCAAGTGATGGGGGGAAAAAGAAAAAGAAAATCTAAATAGCCATCATTGCCAAGATAATGATTCATGACCCAAATATTTGTTTACAAAAAGTTTTCACTGCCCCACACTTCATCAGCATTCTCCTTTTGCATTTATCCAGAGGTTCCAACTCATGTGAAAAGAAGGACTGTTTCATATATAGTCTTTTCTGTCCATTGGAAATCACTGTTTTGGTTGGCTTTGGTACTAAGCAGAATAGCCACCCAGTCCTAAGATCACTTCTCTAAGAGGGCATATGGCCCTTTATCTGATCATGTAAATGACAAAAAAAAACCCAAAAAACTCTGTCCTCTTAAATGGACTCTTCCTGGTGCCCAAGCAAGAAACAGAAAAAAATAAATAAATTTTATCTATAGGTAGATAGATTATTTCACATAAAATACAGGTGGGAGCCAAGTGTGATGGAACCCTGAACCCTGGGAATGTGCACCCAGACTGACACTGTTATATGTATCTGTTGAAAAAAAACCTTTGTTTATGTAAAATATAAAGGTTTTACAAATTTTGAAAGAACTGAGCAAGGAACAGGTAAATAGTCAGCTTGAATCCAGAAGAGCAGAACGTGATAAATGCCTGTTGGAAGAGAACTGAATGCATTTACCTCCCCTATTGCTTTCCATCAAGGAGAAATCATTTATGGAAACAAGTCCAAGTGCATGGTACAAACAATCTGGCTGAGTCTCACATTATTAAAGAACAATGAAAGAGAAAACAATCACACAAGAGCAAGGCATGGGGGAAATACACATGGCGCCACACACAAAAAAAGAGAGTACTATCTGAAAGTTATGGAGGTACAGTTCACTTTTGAAATTATTTTTGACAAAAAACACAAGGACATTTCAAAAAAGGATTTGTTGGTGTTCTCAGTGAGACAGGAATTACAGCTCCTGGAAAGGGGAGAAGAAACTTCTATGAAAAGACCAAAGACAAAGAAGAGATCTAAAAGAAACTGTCTTAGAAGCAGGCTGAAGGGTGATTTGAAAGTAAAGTAGTGCTAATTTTCAAAATGTATGAGACAACAGAAATGTAGATACTAATAGAAGGTCTAAAGTGTTGACATGTAAAAACCCCAAACACACCTCCTTCCACAGAAACACTGAATATACACCTAAATGTAGAAAAATTCCTGCTGAAGAACAACTTAGTGATGATTGAACCACTTCTATAAAACAGTAAATCAGAAGGACAACATAAGATCAGAAGAGACAGACACAGTAGCCACAGGGACCCCACCCAATCCACATATGCAGCAATGTTCAGTATGAAGAAATTTAACTGAGAAGCCAACGCATAGTTTCATCTACCCTGAAGGACTTAAAAAAATGGGATAAGGTCATCTTGACTATACGTAAAGAAAACCTATTTCCTAACCCTGACAACAAGTGAGGAACCGCTGGAATTTTTTGGGATAAGAAGTACTAGTGAGGGACATTAAGTTCCCCTGCCCCCTGCCTCTCTGTCCAAGTTCTCTAGCTGGCCTATATAGGACCCCCACTATATAGGCACTGGGCCCAGACTAGCTTCAGCTCCAGCAAGCCCTGAGACACCTCAGCCTCTGTCCACCCCACATTCAGCCAGATTGCAACAGCTGCTGGCACACACAGTATACTCAAGGGACACTCCTGGACAAGACCATACCTTCAAGAAGATGAGAGGCACAGTTTTATCCACTTTGTAGAAAAAAAAATCAAACAAAATGAAAATGCAAATTAATATGTTCCAAATAAAAGAACAAGATAAAACTCAGAAAAAAGAAAAGCATAATAGAGAGATACAAACTTTGCCTGATAAAGAATTCAAGGTATTGGTTAAAATTTTCTCATAAATATGGGATAAGATTAGATTAACACAAGAAGAATTCAACAAATGATTATAAAGATTATAACAAAAAAAAAACAATCAGAGCAGAAGAATACAAAAACTGAAATGAAAAATTCATTAGAGGGAATCAACAACAGGTTAAATAACACATAAAAACAGACTAGCAATCTGAAAAACAAAACAGTGAAAATCACCCAATCAGAACAGCAAAAATAATAAAAAGATTTTTTGATTAGATTAGCTGAAGGCACCTGTAGGACAACATCGAGCATATTAATATTCACATTATACAGCATATTATACAACCATATTAATATTCACATTATCCCTGGAGAAGAGAGAGAAAGATACAGAAAAGTTAATTGAAAAATAATGACAGAGTTCGAGGAAGATGGTGGCGAGATAGGTGGGAGCTGAGTCCACTTCCCCCTGCCCACTGGTGAAACACCTAACCGACCTTCTGCAGAACAGAACCAACAGTATTCCAGCATATATGAAGATTGGAGACCAAAACTATAGGGGACATTGAATGATCAGACAATAAGAAGAGTGCTTTGGGACAATAAGGTCCCCGGAACCAGCGAGGGGACAAAGGCAGGCTGCAGCCCCAGGCCCAGTGCCCTCCAGGTCTGCTGCAAGATTCTTGGGAGAGAGCCAGGCTGGGCTGTGAGAGAGGCCAGGTACTTGTTTGGACCGGAGGGCTTAAATTGGAAGAATTTTTCAAAAAGAAAAAGAGAAAAAAAAGAGGCACTCCGGGCAGTTTGGGGAATTCTCCACAGCAGCTGCCTGCCTCCTACACCCCTGCCCCTCACAGCCCCCCTGCCCCTCACAGCCCCCAGGGTCAGTGTGTGTCTGGTGATCTGCGGCCAAGGGTGGCTGGCCTGCTCACACTGCAAAAGCACCAGGAACGATGCACAACTGGTGGCACCTGGACCAGCAGCTGCTCGTCTGCACCCACTCCAGAAGCACCAGTGGCTGTGTACACAACTCTGCGGAGCTCACCACGGGAGTGCAAGTGATGAAGTGCCTCCCACTCAGCCCCTACGCCTGGAGCCCTGCAGGGCTGATTGGCTCTGTAGGAGAAAGGCAAAAGCACCCTGCAGAGGGGAGCTGCAATCCCCAGAAAGACTTGACTCAGTGTGGGGGCTAAACTACCCAAAAGGGGTGCTGAGAGTCCCTAGCATCTAGGTAAGCAAAGACCAAGAAGGTCGTGTGTGAGTTGCCCTAACTGGTTGCACCTCAAGGACAGCACGACTGGTAGACAAAGGCCTACATTGGGTGCAGAAGGGCACCTAGGAACTGGGATGGAGGCTGGACAACAGCGAAGAGTGCATCTCAGGAAGGGAGAAAAGTGAAACCAATCCCTTCCCAGCCTGATACAGACAGGAAGACCAGAAGAACAGACTTGACCAATTTAAAGCCAGCAGAAGGCTATTTCATTTTAAATGCCTTCTTCCTTTCTGTCCGTCTTTCTTTTTTTATTCCTTCTTCCTCCCTGTCCTTTATTATTCCTGTTCTTTCCCTCTTTTATTTTTTTAATTAAAAAACTTTTATTTTAATTCCTTCCTTCCTTCCTTCCTTCCTTCCTTCCTTCCTTCCTTCCTTTCCTTTCCCTTCTTTTAATCCTTCTCGTTCTCTTCCCTCCTTTTGTTTTTTTTTTCTCTTTTTTTCCCACAGGTGAGACATTAAAACCTGGAGATGTGAAAAGACTGGAGTTAGACACAAACAGGAGTAATCCCACAAAACAGAGACAGTGAGACAAATTTCACTTTGCTACTCTAGAGAACTTGCAAGGTGAAAGCGGTAAACACCAGTAGACTTGCTGGAAGAGGAAATCTACCAGCAAAGGAACCACCAACAGAAAACAATGTAAGAAGGTGAAGGAGGTAGTGGAACGTACACTAACCTCAATCCAGGACTGACCTGGAAATACAACCAATTGGTGGAGAAATCACCCACAACAAAAACTGAACAAGAGTGAGACAGAAGCCTCAAAACCTTGTTCACACAGAAGAATCAGCTTCAACACAACCTGTCCACACCTGCACAATAGAATACAAGGCATGGTGGACAGAGTGACCCTCAGTTAACCAGCTGAAGGAAAGGACCCGCCAATGAAAGACCCAACAACAGTCAAACCCCAAAGACATACAGAGAGACAACATAAATGACAATCCAAGACCAGAAAGCTCAAGAGATTAAGGAGACTGCACCACTGAATTTCACAGGTGTTCTACCATAGAAGTTCATACCATAAACACAGGGAGTCAGAACAGATCAATTTAAGAAAAAGAGGCTAACAAGAAGAGTCACACAAACAATGGGAAGACAAAGAAACAATCCCAAAATGAAAGAAAAAGAGGAGGCCCCAAAAAGAATGGTAAATGAAACAGAGGCAAGCCAACTATCAGATATTGAGTTCAAAGAATTGGTTGTCAAGAAGATCAATGAGCTCACAGAGAATTACCAAAATCTACAGGGAAACTACAATGAACTCACTGTACACTATATCAACATGAAAAAGGAAATAGAAACTACCCACAAGGGCCAAGAGAAAATGAAGAACACAATTTCTGAACTGAAGAACACAGTAGAAGGTATCAAAAGCACACTTGATGAAGCAGAGGATCGGATCAGCCAGCCAGAGGACAAGGTAGAAAAAAACACCCAGAAAGAGCAAGAAAAGGAAAAGAGGCTCAGAAAGAATGAAGATGGATTAAAGGAAATTCAGGACAACATAAAACATAATAATATCAGTATAATAGGGATAGCAGAGGAGGAGAAGAAGAGCAATGGATAGAAAACCTGTTTGAAAAAGTAATGATAGAATACTTCCCTAACAAAATGACAGAAAAATAATTACACAAATCCAGGAAACAGAGTCCCAATCAAAAGGAATCCAAAGAGGCCCACTTCAAGACACATCATAATTAAAATGGCAAAATACCAAGACAAACAGAGAAGCTTAAATGCAGCAAGGGAGAAACAAGAATTAACATACAAGGGAGCCCCAATAAAGCTAGCCGCTTACTTACCAATAGAAATGCTCCAAGCCAGAGAGAATAGCAAGAAATATTCCAAGTAATGAGAACCAGAGGCCTGCAAACAAGGCTACTTTACCCAGCAAGGCTCTCAATCAAGATAGAAGGCCAAATAAGGAGCTTCCCAGACAAAAGAAGTCTAAAAGAATACACCTCCACCAAACCAGCTCTGCAAGAGATGCTAAAGGGACTGCTTTAAGGAAAGAAAGGAAAAGAGAGAGAAGAACATGAATACAAAAAAAATGGCAATGAATAAGTACCTATCAATAATAACCTTAAATGTAAATGGATTAAATGCTCCCATCAAAAGACATAGACTAGCTGAATGAATAAGAAAGCATGACCTACACATATGCTGCCTACAAGAGACCCACCTCAGGACAAAAGACTTACACAGACTGAAAGTGAAGGGCTGGAAACAAATTTTCCAAGCAAATGGGCAGAAAAAAAAAGCCGTGGTACCAATACTCATATCAAACAAAAGAGACTTCTAAAAAAGGGCCATAAACAGAGACCCAGAAGACCACTTTATAATACTCAAGGAAAGAATCCAGCAAGAAGACATAAACATTGTAATTATATATGCACTCATCATAGGAGCACCCAAATATATAAAGAAAATCTTGGAGGACTCCAAGAAAGATATTGATAACAACACAATTATAGTAGGGGACTTCAACACCCCACTGTCAAAAATACACAGATCTTGAAAACAAAATATCAACAAAGATGTTGTGGCATTGAATAATACCCTAGAGGAAATGGACTTAACTGATATATAGAAAGCTTTTCACCCCAAACAAACTAAATACACATTCTTTTCAAATGCAAATGGAACATTTTCAAAGATAGACCATCTGATAGGACACAAAACAAGCCTCAACAAATTCAAGAAAATTGAAATCATATCAAGTATTTCCTCAAACCACAAGGGACTGAAATTAGAAACCAACCCCAAGGAAAAAAACCCAAACTCTCAAAGTCATGATGATTGAATAGCATGTTATTAAACAATGAATGGGTCAAGAATGACATTAGGGAAGAAATTGAAAAGTTTATTGAAACAAATGAAAATGAATTCACAACAACCCAAAACTTCTGGGACACAGCAAAGGCAATCTTGAGGGGGAAGTTCGTAGCGATACAGGCCTACCTAAAAAGATAGGAACATTTCAAACAAACAACCTAACCCTATGCTTAAAAGAACTTGAGGAACAACAACAAAGACAGCCCAGAGCAAGTAGAAGGAAGGAAATAACCAAGATCAGAGGAGAATTAAATGACTTAGAGACTAAAAGGACAATTCTAAGGATCAATGAATCCAGGAGCTGGTTCTTTGAAAAGATAAACAAAATAGACAAGCCTTGAAGCAGGCTCATCAAAAAAAAAGAGAGAGGACCCAAATAAACTCAATCAGAAATGAAAGAGGAGATATTACAACTGATGCCACAGAAATACAAAGAATTATAAGTCACTACTTTGAAGAACTGTATGCTAAGAAATATGAAAACCTAGGAGAAATGGAGAAATTTTTAGAAAAATATAATCTTCCAAAACTCAATAAGAAAGAAACAGAAAGCCTGAACCAACAAATAACAGCGGATGAAATTAAAGCAGTAATCAAAAAACTTTCAACACACAAAAGCCCTGGACCAGATGGTTTCACAGGACAATTCTACAAAGCATTTAAGGAGGAACTAACACCTATCC
>PVJI01022989.1:0-24337 GCA_004026765.1 Micronycteris hirsuta
ACTGGGGGTCAGCACAGAGCACTGAGGTCAGCACAGGGCAGGGGGTCAGCACAGAGCACTGGGAATCAACAAGAAAGCACAGCACACATACCAGTGTTACCTCCGTATTCAAGGGTGACCCGTGAATTCTACTTGTATCACGAATTCATTTACAAGTGACCACACCCAGCTTCTTCACGGTCAGCAAGCTAACAACCAGCGTCAGAGACGTGGAGTTTCCTCGTTGCCATAAAGGCTGACCTAGGAGCATTTTCGGAGACCAGCCTGCCTGCCAAGGGAGGTTGTGAGCAACAGCCGCGCAGGCGCACATGGACGGTGTTTTGGCCGTTCTTCTCCAGTGGTTCCTCTGCAGCTGCTGCCTTTGAACTTGATCCCAATGCTTTCTGTTACTTAGGGAGATAAAACGTAGTAATACCAGCCTTCAAATCACTTATTTTGGCCACCTGGGACTCAATAGTGCAATATTTAATTTGATTATTTAACGTAGTATATTCTTACTAAAAGTATATTTAGTATGGTTTTCAAACTCTGTTTTCCTAACATGAAATAATAAAATAATATTCTTAAAAATTCTCCATGTAAATAGTCAGGTATCTCACGCAAACATGTTTGCTCACACATGTATACAATCAATAATTAGATAAATTACGTGTGCAGTAAATATGTTTCATGAGTCCCAGTTAACTCATAAACCATATTTATTGCACACATAAATAATTAATTAAAACAGTTGTACATTTAACTCGTATACATGTGTTTGTGCACATACAAGAATGAATAACTGCAGATTACATGGGCATCACTACTGAATAATTCTAAAATTGCCAATTGTTTTCTTTTTGATCAAAATAGACATTGTGTGTGCAATTTTTCCCAGCCATGCTTTCTGTATATATGACGAAGGCAAAGAAAAGATTCTGCCTTTGAGAGGATCTGCCCTGTGCCTCCGTCAGCGTTCCAGAAGCCGCCGGAGGCAGGGTGAAGGCTCGGAAAGTCTCTCTGGGAGGCGTGCTGCCTGGAGCCAGAGACCTGCAACGGAAACAGAGGAAGCATTCAAAGACTTGCTATTAAACAGGCTACCACTTGGGCAGCTCAAGCCGAATCCCTCCAGGGGTGCTGAGAGGTAGGGGGCACCCCTCATTCCAGCCGAGGGGCAGGGATGCTGGGGGTGGTCCGGCTCCCATCAGTCATTGGTGGAAGGCTGCTGCTCCCGGAATGAGAAGAGGAAGCCTTAGTTCCCCAGTCCTTACGACCTGCTTCTAGCCTGGGCTGAGCAGCTAGCCTTTGATGGCCAGAGAATATCCTTAGGCAAGAATTACTAATCAAAAATATAAAAATGGCCTAGACAGTACATATGGCAGGAAGTGGTGTTTTAAGTGAGTCTGGTAAAAAGTGTGACCGTGCCAGGCAGGAGGAACTAAGGACGCGAGTGGGAGAGCTGGTGCTTTGGAGGGCGGAAAGAAAACCAGTGCGGTGGGTTCTGGCAAGGCCCTGAGCACACGTGATAAAACGAGGATGGAAAGATTACCGGGGCAATTTATTTAAGACTCTGCTGACCATGTTTAAGATTTGGATCATATCCTACGTGGAACAGGGAAGGAAAAAAGAGTTTCCAGCCGGGAAGGTCATTAAATTTTAAGATCGCCCTTGCTGCTTGCGGATAACGGGTGGGAGGCAGGGAGGTGAGAGCCCACGGAACAGGACGGATGGCAAAGGAAAGTGCCGCACAGTCTGGGATGCAGGCGATGCAACTGGAATTCAAGTGGAGGTTGGGGGAAGTGGGTGGTTTTATATACACTTTGGAAGTAAAATTAAACTTTTATGATGATGACAGTACAGAGAGCATGATTTTCTGACTGTATTAGTGGATCGCTGGGGGCACCCTTTATTTAGATTTTACTTTGGGGTAAACATGTAGGGATCAGGTTTGGAAAACGTAAACCTGAAATGTCTCTGGGACTTATAAGAGAAAACGTGAAGTTACTGAGGTGCATGAATGCTCTTGAGTTGAGAGTGTCATTATAGAAATTAGGGACCACTTTTCCATAAATCGTCGGGGGTGTCAGAAACTTCTCTTCATGCCCTGATATGGAGATGCCAACCAGAGAAAAGGAGTCAATATAATTTAAACAGAAAACCAAAAGTAAACAAAAAATTTCACACTTATGTATAAGGTCCTTATGTAGTAGGTAGAAAGCTCACAGGATTGGAATATTTTCCTAAAACTCAGTGTCTTAAAATTTGGCTGTCTGTTGTAGCAACAATAATTATCATATACTCTTTGCAAGCTTTGATTTAACACATTTTATCTGAGGGAAATCATTGTTGCTTCATAATACATGGTAAGTAGTAAAAGACCGTGGTTTGGAATTGTTCTGTAATTGAGTAGAATCTCATTCTTCCAGAAATATCCAATGTAAGGTAGGAAAGTTTCCTTTCAACTACATGCACATCCCCCAGTTCTTGCCCTTCAAGTACTAAGATGATTTAGGGAGCCCCTGGGCTCTTGGAGTGGATGGGAGGGATTGGGGCCTAAGGCAATAATCAGTTGGATCTGGGGAAATGCTGCGGAGCAAATACTATGAGCCCATAAATCTGGAAAATAGCCTCAGGTCTGAAACCTAGAGTGAGGAACGAGCATGGATGTAAAGACTCACACACAGACAACAGTATGGCGGTTACCAGAGGGAAAGGGGGTGGGGGAGGTAGAAGACACTGAAGGGGGTCAAGTATAAGGTAACAGAAGGAGACTTGATTTTGGGTGATGAACACAATGCAATCTACAGATGATGTATTATAAAAATTGTGCAGTGGAAATACAATCTTCTTAACCAATGTCACCCCAATAAATGTAACCAAATTAAAACCAAACTGGACCAGGGCAAATGTTGCAGAGATAACACATGGACAGAGCTGGCTTCTCGGAAACCGGCTGGTGCATGTGGATCTTGTGTGAGCTGGAGGAAGGTTGGCGGCTTTCAGGAGCAATGGCTGAGCCGCTGGACTCCTGAGCTGATGTTTTGGGCTCCAGTGCATTGCGACCTCTTGTTAATACTACGTTTCATAACCTTCTCATCTTTTCCTAATGAATCCACGGCCTCCTGAGGATTCATTTCTAAGTGGCTTCACCTCAGAGGAAATGTGCATTTCTCACAGTCTTGAAAATACAGACGTATATTTTGGGCTCCTCTTAGCGGGGGAGCTAGAGCAGTTTCATGCAGCGGGTCACAAGGGAAACTTCACTAAAAACCCCGTTTGGGGAGCACTCCTTGCAATACAGCAGCTGCTCAGAAATCTTTTCTGCACGTCTCCATGCAGCCCGATCTCTGCTCTCACTGTCTCTCGTGCGGTGAGGCCCCTCCTGGCACGCTCTAAGGGTGGGGAGTTCGGAGATGAGCCCAAGACACAGAAAAACACGTATTTGCTGTGGAGGGAAAAGATGGGGACAACTTATCCAATGACGTAATTTTTGATCCCATTAGTTTTCATTATTTTGACATATATTTACATGTTATAAATGTGTGCCTCATTTTGACCAATATTTATGATGGCTCTCCCACCCAATGCGATACTGTTGTGCAAATCGGAAAACCGGAGTTCCCTTCTCATTTCCTGTCTTATTTCCTAACATTCCGTGTGTCACTCTATATTTTTGAAACATTGCTTTCTAATTCAGCAACTTAGGAACATACTTGCTCAATTTGAATAAACACTTTGTGAAAGTGTCATATCCCACTAGTTTTTAAAAAGTAATGTTACGTACAATGATGCGAGTCAACCTTAGGGGAGTGCCTTTAGTTTATATATAGCACTCAATGTAAAACCTGGCACAGGAGTGACCTAAACAAATGTTTATGGAACGAATGGAGACCCTACAGTAAAAAGTAACAAGGTAATCATTTTATGCCCTTATAAAAAATGTTGTTAACTCAATGCAGTTAATAATAATTGAATGCTTTGTTTTACTTTTAAGAGAAATAAAAGCTTCACACTCAAAGCTCAAGACAACAAGCTAAATAACACAGATGCGATCTGCGGAGAAGCTCAAATAAGCAAATAGTTGCAAAACAAAACCAAAAATAAGTGATTTAATTGTTGTTAAAAGTTTCATTGTCATTACAGACTTTTAAAAAAATTCTGTAGTATTTTTTTTAATTTTTATTTATTTATTTTTAGACAGAAGGGAAGGGAGGGAGAAAGAGAGGGAGAGAAACATCAATGTGTGGTTGCCTCTCACATGGTCCTCACTTGGGACCTGGCCTGCAACCCAGGCATGTGTCCTGACTGGGAATCAAACCGGTGACCCTTTGGTTCTCAGCCCGTACTCAATCCACTGAGCTACACCAGCCAGGGTGTCATTACAGACTTTTAAGAAAAGCCACTGCAATAGTCTTCTTGCTTCTCTTCTATCCAGGGACAGTCAAGTGCGAAGATCCTGGCCACACGCAGAATCCGAATTCCAGAAGTCCTTTGGTCAGTGCGGCTGAGCCTGGGGCTGTCCACCTGTGTGGTGTTGCTTTTTCTGTTGGCTTGATTGCACGGCGTCCCAAGTGGCCTGCTGAGCTCAGAATCCAAACATGAGAGTTTACTTATGATACTTCAGGAACAGTGATGTAGCTGAATGCAGATTAAAAACAAAGAGACCCTAAAACAGGAAAAAAACCTTCAAAGCACATTCTGTAAATAAGATGGCAGCCTGGTGACTGTGTCAGCGGTAGGGAATGACTCCTGGTCACACTGGAAAGCGGACGCCGCCACGAGCCATTTTTTCATTTTATCTCCTCTTCTGTGGGTTTTGGCTCCTGTGTATCCGTTAAGTGGTCAGTCCAGTCTTTGAGAGTCCATTTGCTCCCCGCTTTAAGGAAGCTTCCTGTGATCTGAAGCCAAGGAAGGCTGGAGAGGACTCAGGGCTGCTATCACATTGGTTGTGTAGTGCGGAGCTGGAGCTGAGGGGCAGATTGCAGACTGATTGTGTCTCGTGAGGGTGGAAAAGGGCTGGAAGGTGGGGGTGGGGCTGAGAGAGGAATTTAAAAAGAAAAAAGGTATTTCAATGAGGCTGTTTTCAGCTGAGGAAGCAAAAATGCCTTTGAACTCCTAGAAAGCCATCACAGAACGCCCATGCACACGTGAGTGAAGTAACAACCAGTTCAACCATTTCGGGTTTTATCAATGATCACACCACTGGCACTCCGCTGAGCCAAGTCTCAGGAAACTGTTTTCTGCATCAGCCTGTGAGCAGATTTAAAGGAGACAGTTACGGATTTAAAGGTGATTTACGTCTGAGCAGGGGCAGAATGGAGGGACTGAAAATCTAGGCAGCCGTCCACCTCAAGCCCGTAGATGTGAATTCAGACACGCAGCTAGAATTTTGTATCCAAGGCCAGCCTTGGATGTCTTTAATTCAATCACTGAATGATAATGCCAACTCAAACAGCAGTGAAGCACTTGCTAAAACCAACACGGGTTCCTTAATACTGATTAGAGGCTTATGCAAAAGCTCATCGCCTGTGTTACTATTAGTTTGAAAAATGCAAAACCAAAACCAAAAGGGGAATGAGGACCAGCAGCAAGGCAGATGGCAGCATACTGATGGGATAATATTTATTTTTTAATCATAAACTTTGGTGTTTGTAAAGTTTTGAATTATAGATTGAAAATAAACTGTTGTCCTTTGAGTGATTTGTTTACTCCTGAACCCTTGAATTTGAAAAGAGTTTGCAAATAAGGATGAGGTTCAGTAAGACTCTGATTTCCGTAATTGCAGGGATGCACAGGAGGCCAAAGCTGTGTGGCTTATGCTAGCTCCTGCGGCACCGAGGGCACCCGAGACCATGTGTTAGTAAGCATGCTTTAAGTTTCAAATAACAAATCAGACTCCACTAGTGGAAACAATGAACATCTTCATATTGCCTTTTGTAAGTAAAATATCCAGAGGAAGAGCTGGTTTCAGACGAGGCTCATGAGGAACCGCCACCTCGCTGCCTAAGACCATGTTTCTTTCCAGCTCTGCGCTCCCACTTGCAAAATTCAGCTTTATTTCTGGCTGACTCCTTCTGGGGATCCAAGATGGCTTCCAGCAACTCCCCGTGCTATGTGGTTAACAGAGACGTCAGTAACAGCTTTCCTAGCACACACAGCAGGCCCCTGACATTCTTTCCTCTTGAATGGCCTTAGATCACATGCTCAGCCTTTGTCCAGTCACTTGTGATATGAGATTTGCTGATTGGCTTCTATGAGGTTTGGAGCTGGGCTGGAGTCAACCTCCCTAGAACCTGTGGTCTCCAAGGAGGAATTAGAGATTTTTGAGGAGGAAGAAGAGGTGAAGGAGGAAAAGAATGTTGGAAAAGTAGCGAAAGAGTACTTGCTACAAAAGTTTTAACTTTGTCATGATTATTGACATTTGGGGTTTTTATTTTTAAACAATGCTCCCATTAAATTTGAAAAAGACCACTCTATCAATTAGAAGATGGGAGAATGCTATACTAAGTTGTATAAATTATTATTCTGTTTCTTTTAGCTTCTGAGTTCATCTGATATTAATAAGCTCTATCAGTTACTCTTCTGAATGCCCTCAGACATTAGCCTGTGTTCAGATTTTATACTGAGCTTAAATTGGTCATCATCATCTTCAGAACGATGCATGAATTACCTGTCTGGTTTAGAATTTTTTTAAAAGATTTTATTTATTTATTTTTAGACAGAAGGGAATGGAGGGTGAAAGAGATGGGGGGAAACATCAATGTGTGGTTGCATCTCATGTGGCCCACCTGGGGACCTGGCCTGCAACCCAGGCATGTGCCCTGACTGGGAATCAAACCGGCGACCCTTTGGTTCGCAGCCCGTGCTCAATCCACTGAGCTACACCAGCCAGGGCTGGTTTAGGACTTTTTCTCATCAGAAGCAAAGAGCTTTTTTAAATCCAAGTTTTATATGTAAATGATATGTTATACATTATTTTAAAACTGTAGGCAAAATTATCGAATTTTACACCCAGCAGAATGTAACAAGTGCTGACGAGGATGTGGAGAAAGGGGAACCCTTGTGCACTATTGGTGGGAATGCAGACTGGTGCAGTCACTGTGGAAAGCAGTATGAAGATACCTCAAAAAATTAGAAATGGAACTGCCTTTTGACCCAACAATCCCACTTCTGAGAATATGTCCCTAGAATCCCAAAACACAAACTTGAAAGAACATAAGCACCCCTGCTTTCATTGTAATGTTATTTACAGTTGCCACCATTTGGAAGCAACCCAAGTGTCCCTCAGTAGATGAGTGGATAAAACAACTATGGGACATTTATACAATGGAATACTACTCAACCATAAAAAAGAAGAAAAATTTTACCTTTTGTGACAGCATGGATGGACCTGGAGAACATTATGCTAATTGAATAAGCCAGTCAGAGAAAGATAAATACCACATGGTTTCAATTATATGTGGAATCTAATTGAACGAACAGAACTAACAAGGAAAAGTGGGAACGGCTCATAGATAGAGAGCAGGATGACAGCTAAGGTGGGGGGAGGGGAGGTGGTGAAGGGGTTGAGCAAAAAGGACAAAGGGCTTGTGGACATGGACAGCCATGTGGCGATTGTGGTAGGGGGAGGGTGTGTAGGGTAATGGTAATGGAAAAAACGGTAATGGAAAAAATACGACAACAACAGGAAGAGCCACTTACTTTCACGGTTCTTACATAATTAAAGGAAAACAAAATCTCCCAATAGTCATCGTTACTAATTAAACTTTGGTTTTTAAGGTTCTCTCTGGATTGGAATCCAAAGGGATTCCGGATAATACAAATCGAAATATATGGGCTCTATGGACGATCGCACGCTGTGGATGATTTGGGAATGCTGAATTACAGGACACATGAGTACCAGACTCTTCATAAAGTAGTTTTTACTATTATCACCATTTTACAAATGAGGAAATAAAGCCCATAAATATAGGACAACATTTCTCAAGACAGAAAAGAGTACTGAAGGACACAGCTCAGAGAGTATGACCCCAGGGACAGAATCCATCCCTCCTTC
This sequence comes from Micronycteris hirsuta, assembly GCA_004026765.1. Lineage (NCBI taxonomy): Eukaryota > Metazoa > Chordata > Mammalia > Chiroptera > Phyllostomidae > Micronycteris > Micronycteris hirsuta. The sequence goes on from PVJI01022989.1 coordinate 8,036, forward strand.
CTCCCTCCCTCCTTCCCTTCCCTTTCCTCCCTCCCTTCCTTTCCCTCTCTTTCCCTCCCTCCTTCTTTCATTCTTTTTTGCTCAACTTTTTATTGTGAAATATTTCATACACACTGAAAATTGAAAACATTGTGTAATAATGCCTGCTTACTCACCACCTGTTAACATTTTACAGTGTTTGCATCCTCTATATGTCTGTATATTCATGCATTTGGAAATTTTGTAAACACTTGTAATTTTGGACAATGTGCCATTTTACCCCTATACACTTCAGCAGGTATTTCCTGAGAATGGCATTCTTACCTGCCCACAATGCCATTCCCCTCCTAAGAAAATAATTTGCTAATATTATTTTATAGCCGGTTCATACTCCAATTTCCACATTTTTTCCCTCTAAACAGAATTTGCATCAGGTTTGTTTGATTCAGGAACCCGTTGTAGTCAGTGCCCCGCGTGAGGCTGGGGGAAGCTGCACTCTCAGGCGCTCTGCAGAGCAGTCTTGAGGGATTCTCAGGTTTGCCCTTCTCGTCTGTCTCTACCAGTACAGGGATCTGCCAGAATAAACCCATCTGGGTATCGATCGCAATTCAGACACTTACTACTGGATTCGTGGCATCAGGTGAGTTGTTTGATTCCCCAAAGCCACTTTTTAAAAAATTTCATCTGGAAGTTGTGAGAATTAAAGGAGATACTCTCGGCTCTGTGCTTAGCATAAAGGTTCAGTAGGTGTGGATGCAGACTGGAAGACATGACCCAAAATAGAAAGTATACAAGTACATGGGAGGAAATTTTTAGCCAGCAATTGGTCATTTTAATCGTCATAGATCAGCCATGAAGATGGTACAACGCACAGTCACATCAAAGACAGGAAAAAATGAGGAGGCAAACACAACTTTAAATTCAAAATACTGTGGCCCAGGCAGAGTCACGGAGGGCTGCCCCAGGGGGCTTATGTTTTGAATATACTCCACGAATTCTAATGTTGGCAGATTTCATCATTGAAGTCAAGTCTCACCACCTGGAGAGTCGGGAAAGCAGCCCACTCCCTGAATGAGACTGAGCCCAGCATCTTGATCGGCAGTTCATTAAACGAATAACATTTTTCCCGTCTAATGGCAATCGAAAGGTGAATTTTTTTTTTTTACATGTGAAAAACATCACAGTAAACGGATCCCAACAGCCTGAGAAGGAGACAATGAGTTAGGTGGTCCCAGAAAACAAGGTTTAACGTTTTTCTCTTGTGTTGTTGAATACTTGCAACAGCGGGTGTTCACTTCGTGTTGCTCAATAAACTGAGCATCGGCTTGTACGTGAGCACCATGCAGTGGTCCTGCATACATTTAAAACATGTAGATTGACGATTCAGTTTGCCACTGAAAACAAAATGATTTGGCTGGCAGGCAGTGAATAAAGAGTTTCTTATTAAAAACCCATTGCAGAAGCAGAGTCTTCAGCAACTGTCAAATAAGCTCAACTTATTCTACAACTCATTGTAACTGATGTTTCAAGATAACTTTGGCTCAGCCTAATTCAGGGTGTGGACTACTTTCTTGACTTGCCAGGTGGTGAAACTTTGATGAAATCTTTCGTGATTGGATCCAAAAGTTAGTTCCTATGCAGTTGTAAACAAAATATATCTATTTTAAAGCATGACCAATGCAATCTTCATAATCATACTGGCTCCATTCAAAGAAAGGGACCGCTTCTAAAATTCTCCCACCCAAACAACGTCAAACCACCTATTGGAAGTGAGGAGTTGGTGCATATAAAGCCTGAAAATAGCAGACTGGCCCGGCTCACAGGGACGTTGTACGGTGCTGTGGCTGCTTGATTTTTGGAGACCCTTGCTACCTGTCTAACTGTCCCACCTGGCCTCAACAGGGGCACTGTCTGGTTGTTTCCCCAGACCATTGGCCAGGATCCAAAGTCTCCTACTAGCTTCCTGCCAAGTCAGGGAAGGATTTCACAATCAGGGCAGTGCAAGACTATTTCTTCTACTTTGGGAAAAAGTAATGAATACACAACTATCGCTGTGATGGGAGAGGTGCTACAAGCTACAGTAGGGGTTGGGTGGAGGTGGGTCCTCTACTGGCTGATTTGTAACTCAGCCTTGAGGTGTCACCTTCCAAAACTTTGTTACACAGAAACCATTGTATTTTATTTAATTCTTCTTGAAAGGGCTAGCCCATCCTAGCAAGTGGTATCATTTGGTTTTCAGAGTGTTTCTTTTGCTTTTGTTTTTTTATCAGTTAGATGCCTGCTGATCAAAATGTTTAGTCAGGAGAGCGGGAGAGAAACATCAATGTGTGGTTTGTTGCCTCTCCCACGTGCCCCTCCACCAGGGACCTGGCCTGCAACCCAGGCACATACCCTGACTGGGGAATCACAGGCCAGCGCTCAATCCACTGAGCCACACCAGCCGGGGCTCATATATATATTTTTAGAGCTTTGCAAAAACATTCACCATGGCCTTTGTATTAACTCTTTCTATCTGGACTTTATTTATTCCTTAAATGTATTGCTTGTATAAAAAGCTATGGTAAATCAACAAACAACTGCTGGCAAGATTGGGGAGAAAAGGGAACCCTAGTGCACTGTTGGTGGGAATGCAGACTGGCACAGCCGCTGTGGAAAACAGTATGGAATTTCCTCAAAAAACTAAAGTTGGAACTGCCTTTCAATCCAGCAATCCCCCTGCTGGGACTAGACCCTAAAAATCCTGAATCAACAATTGAGAAGAACCCCAGCACCCCAATGTTCATAGCTGTGCTATTCACAATAGCCAAGTGCTGGAAACACCCTAAGTGCCCATCAGTAAATGAGTGATCAAAAAACTGCGGTACATCTGCACAATGGAATACTACACAGCAGAAAGAAAGAAGGAGCTCCTACCCTTTGTGACAGCGTGGATGGAACGAGAATTATGCCAAGTGAAATAAGCCAGGTGGAGAAAGACAAATACCACATGATCTCACCTGTAAGTGGAACCCAATCAACAAAACAAACAAGTGAGCAAAATAGAACCAGAGACATGGAAATAAAGAACAGACTGAGAGTGACCAGAGATGAGTGGGGAGTGGGATAATGGGGGAGAGAGGGGGGAGGAGCAAGCAAAGGAACATAAAAGAGGACTCATGGGTACAGACAATAGGGGAGGGGGGTGATGGGGCAGGGGAGAGCAATGGGGAAAAATTCAGGACAACTGAAACACAATTTTATTTTATTACTACTTTTTATTCTAACTTTTAAAATATATTTTATTGATTATGCTATTACAGTTGTCCCATTTTCCCCCCTTTACTCCCCTCCACCCTGCACACCCCCTCCCACATGCATTCCCCACCTTTAATTCATGTCCATGGGTTGTACATATAAGTTCTTTGGCTTCTACATTTCCCATACTATTCTTAACCTCCCCTGTCTATTTTCTACCTACCATTTATGCTACTTATTCTCTGTACATTTTCTCCCTCTCTCCCCATCCCACTCCCCTGCTGATAACACTCCATGTGATCTCCATTTCTGTGGTTCTGTTCGTGTTCTAGTTGTTTGCTTAGTTTGCTTTCGCTTTTGTTTTAGGTGTGGTTGTTAACAGCTGTGAGTTTGCTGTCATTACTGTTCATATTTTTTTATCTTTTTTTCTTAGATAAATCCCTTTAACATTTCATATAATAAGGGCTTGGTGATGATGAACTCCTTGAACTTGACCTTATCTGAGAAACACTTTATCTGCCCTTCCATTCTAAATGAAAGTTTTGCTGGCTAGAGTAACCTTGGATGTAGGTCCTTGCCTTTCATGACTTGGAATACTTCTTTCCAGCCCCTTCTTGCCTGCAAGGTCTCTTTTGAGAAATCAGCTGACAGTCTTATGGGAACTCCTTTGTAGGTAACTGTCTTCTTTTCTCTTGCTGCTTCTAAGATTCTCTCCTTCTCTTTAATCTCAGGTAATGTAATTATGATGTGCCTTAGTGTGTTCCTCCTTGGGTCCAACTTCTTTGGGACTCTCTGAGCTTCCTGAACTTCCCAGAAGTCAATTTACTTTGCCAGATTGGGGAAGTTCTCTTTCATTATTTGTTCAAATAAGTTTTCAATCCCTTGGTCTTCCTCTTCTGCTTCTGGCACCCCTACGATTTGGATGTTGGAACATTTAAAGTTGTCAGAGAGGTTTCTAAGCCTCTCCTCATTTTTTTGAATTTTTATTTCTTCATTCTTTTCTGGTTGAATGTTTCTTTCTTCCTTCTTGTCCACACCATTGATTTGAGTCCTGGTTTCCTTCCTGTCACTGTTGGTTCCCTAACCATTTTCCTTTATTTCACTTAGCATAGTCTTCATTTTTTCATCTAAATTGTGACCAAATTCAACCAATTCTGTGAGCATCCTGTGCTTTGAACTGTGCATCTGATAGGTTGGCTATCTCTTCATTGCTTAGTTGTATTTTTTCTGGAGCTTTGATCAGTTCTTTTGTTTCCAATTTATTTATTTATTTATTTTGGTCTGGGCACCTGCTGCGTAGTAAGGGGCGGAGCCTTAGCTGTTCACCAGGGCAGTGTAACCCACATCACTGCGTTGTGATGCTGTATGTGGGGAAGGGGTCTGAGAGGGAACAGTGCCACTTGCTCCGCTCTCTGCTGGCTTTCAGTCACTTCCCCCCCGCTCCCCACAAGCAAATTGGGCCCTTCTGTGCTGATTCCCGGTGGGTGGGCTTGTGTACATTCTAGGACCCTGTGGGTCTCTCCAACAGATTCTCCTGTGAGGCTGGGAGTTCCTCCCGCCTCAGCCCCCACAGGGGTTTTCAATTGGTGGTTCAAGGCTTTATTTCCCTGAGCTGGAACCCTGGGTTGTGGGTCTGTCTCACTCCCCAGTTGTTCCTTTATCCACACGTGAATGTGGAACCACCGGTCCGCCAGTCGCTGCATCACCGCGAGTCCTCTCTGCCTGGCTGCCTGTCTCCGCCCCTCCTACCGTCTGTGTGAGTGTTTCTTCTTTAAGTCCTTGGTTGTTGGACTACCATAGAGTGCGATTTTCTGTCAGTGCTGGTTGTTTTTTGTTTTTAAATTGTTGTTGTCCTTCTTTTGGTTGTGCGAGGAGGCACAGTGTGTCTACCTATGACTCCATCTTGGCCGGAAGTCTGAAACACAATTTAAAAAAAGCTGTGGTAGATTACTTTTCAAAGATTTTAAAGCATATCAAGTTAGTAATCTGAAATTTTACCATAATTTAAAAAATATGAATGTTTTAATACTCTACAGCATTAGAATACAATACTCTTACTTAAGTGATGGGTGAGATTTTATCCTTTATATTATATTCATAAGGCATTTTATTTTCTGTGTATTCTTGCAACTCATGATCTGAATTGTTCTGAGGTTTTGCCAAAACTGGGTGAATTTGTTGCTCATTCCAAAACTATTATTGAGATATCTGGCTTAGATTAAATTTTGCTTTATGCCACAATGGTTCTGATATGACTTATATGCCTCTTTTTGACTATGAGATACAGTATGTATTACAATGCTATACAATACCCTGGCTGGTGTGGCTCAGTGGATTGAGTGTGGTTGTGAACCAAAGGGTCGCTAGTTTGATTCCCAGTCAGGGCACATGCCTGGATTGCAGACCAAGTCCCCAGTAGGGAGCACATGAGAGGCAACCACACATTGATGTTTCTCTCCCTCTCTTTCTCCCTCCCTCCCCCCTCTCTAAAAATAAATAAATAAAATCTTTTAAAAATGCTATAGAAAAGTAGAGAAAAAGGACATGGAATGATTTTGTCAGTGTTACTATGTCAACTCGCATTTATTGCCATGAGAAGCATATGATCCTGGAAACAGAGCAGTCTGAAGCATCATATGATAAAAGAGTCCAATCAGGGAGCGGGGAAGGGAAGAAACAGAGAACAGGGATAAAGTCCAGTCTAAACTACTTCAGAAAATTGAGGGAAAGATACTCTAGCAATTCAGAGAAATAAATTTGTTTTTTAAGGAGAAGAAGATAAAGAGAACATTTTCAAAATACAAAATAATAAAAATTTGACTTTCTTATTATTCACATTTTAAAATGGATTCATGTAAAATCTTACAAAACTGTGTGCTGATCTTGTCCTCTGGATCCTGTAGCTTCAAGTCAAAGTCACCCTGGCTTATGAGAGTTGTATTTTTTTTTTTTGTTTTGAGTATCAGATCAATTTGGACAACATTATGCTTATTTTCAGTATTTCCTTCTCAGTATCTGTGGGTAGTTTTCTCCTTTTCCTCTTAGTATTGCCTCTCCATGCACATCTTTGTAGTTCTGTGAAAATATACACCCAGCTCTAATTCATTCACTGTCTGTATAAAAAAAAAACACCCACGTTATAGCCACCTGTTAAGGTTTTTATACTTTCACTATATAGCCATATGTCTATAAACACCACTAGTATTGTTCTTTGTATTTAAATTTTTGTTTTCTTAAATAAAAAAACGTACTTTAGATTTTGTTTGTAACTAGTTTTTTTCACTCATTTTGTTTTTTTAGATTTATCTATGTCGACATGTATATTCTCATTTGTTTCAACTCTATATAACTATAAGTATCAGCTGTCAAGTATTGGCAAATTCATATTGTTCCGTTTCATACGTTGTACGGCTATCCCACAGTGCAGTTGTGAGTAAAGGAGAGTTTTCTAGGTTAGACACCTCGATGTAGAACCGCTAGGTCAGTGGGCATTTTCAACACGTTTAGGTCAGCCACACGGTTCTTGAGGTTGATACGCGAATTAGCCTCTCATGAGTAGTCAACCCTTTCTATTTTTTTAAATATCAAGTTCTTTAATTTTTGCCAACTTAGGGGAGAAAAATAGTATCCAAAGATATTATCCAAAAGATCCAAAATTTCTAGTGAGTTTCAGAATCTTTGCAAAAATTCTGGCCATCCGAATTTATTTTTTCACTTTTCATTACCATTAAGTACAGTGGTTTTTTAAATTTTCAGTATTAAATTCTACTTTAGAATATGTTCTATTTAGTTTTTTCCCCTATTGGACAGAAGTTCATTGCAATACCATGAAGTATAAGCATTTTATTGGTTTGCATATTCCTTTTTTAAGAAATTTCCCACTAGAGTGCAGGTTTGACTAGGGCAGACCATATCAATCTTATTCTGCATTTTTGTTTTCACATCCACTGTAGTAACTATCACATAAAAAGTTCTCAATAAATGTTAGTTGGATCAATAAACACATACAGTCTCGTGTTTCCCACAGCCACTGACTGAATAATCGAACCTCTAAGCTCGGAGGATACAGAATGCATCCAGTCACGCTCAGAGATCTCGAGGAAGAAAATGGCTTTCCATGTACTCGTTGCAACATCCTCCTTCTCAGGTTGTCTCTTAGCTCTAGTGGTCTTGGATTTTGACTGACAGTCATGCTTCTAAAACACCGACTTCATGCAGCACAAAGCTCACGCAGCCCTAAGGAGAATTCTGGAACAGGAAGGACGATGCAGCGGAGGCCTTGACTCCCCGCCTGGTGTCTGCTGTCTCGTCCTCGGGGGTGGGGTCTGAGACACAAGCTCAGTGCGAACAGACCAGATGATCTCTGTTCAGGAAAGCCACCAGCTCCAGGGCTGCTGCCGCTTTTGTTTTATGCTGGTCACAAGCCATCCTCCGGGGAGCGCGGCCACTGTCCTGCCTCCAATGGCAGCTGAATCTTATCAATACTGACTATTCATCACTTGAAAAACAATGTCAGTAACGGGGTACAAGTGTGTAGTTTGGCACATTATCCTCACTCAGATTCTGATTTATCTTGAATTAAGGTATAATTTGAATAAATACCGTATTTGCCATGTATAATGCACACCCACATTTTTGTGCACATTATACACGGGATTACTATATCCATTATTATGCCCATGGTATGTAATCATTACACCCATGTATAATGTGCATCCTTAATTCTCCCTCAAAAATTTGGACAAAAGAGTGTGCATTATACACGGCAAAATACGGTAGGTACATTAATTCAATGAGTTAGTATTACAGGGAAGATTCAGTCAGAGGTTATGCCCAGGGGTCCCTGAAGCTAGAAGAAAGGTCACAGATTCAACTGATAGCCCTTACTTCCAGTTTCTTCCCCACCCTTGGTAATATTTCTGATACTTTTCCTCCATCTTTTTCTTACAGTTTTTATACCAGCAACTTCTACAGTATTTGTCACATAAAAATAAACATACTGAAACATCAAAACATCAACAATGACCAGAACCTCTATTATTCAATGAACAGTTGGTAAAAAGACAAACAAACAAGCCCTGGCTGGTGTAGCTCAGTGGATTGAGCGCGGGCTGGGAACCAGACAGTCCCGATTCGATTCCCAGTCAGGGCACATGCCTGGGTTGCAGGCCGGGTCCCCTATGAGGGCCATGTGAGAGGCAACCATACATTGCTGTTTCTCTCCCTCTCTGTCTCCCTCCCTTCTCCTCTCTCTAAAAATAAATAAATAAAATCTTAAAAAAAAAAAAGACAAACAAACAAAAAGCAACCACCCATATTAACTTTGATTATATCCCTTCAGCACTTTCCAATATTTCTTTACCAATTATATTTTTACCCCATTTAGCAATAATTATCGGTAGCTTTTTCAAGGTTTTATCAGAGGCATTCACCCGCCTGTGAAACTTTTTCAGAGCTAGATTTCTGCTGTGATTCAGTCCCATGGTTCAATACGCCGGTTCCCCAAACCCCACTTTCCTCCCCGTGTGTTGGGGTCAGTATTGAGTGAAGTACCAATAAGTGTTTGCTTCCGGTTCTTAGGGCACGGACTCCTTGCATTGTGGTGGACTTCTAGTTTCCCACTCAGCATGTCGGGAGGTTGTAAGTCGCCACTCCAACCTAACCACAGTCAAAGACTGAACAAACGGGAAAATCAGTAATTCTCCTGAGAGCTGTTAGAAAAAGTGGGGTCAAAGGGCAAACCAGGGCCCTGAGAAGTAGAGAGACAGACAGGCAGACACAGAGAATTGCAACTTGCCAGAGTAGAAATTCATGCACAGAACCCTCTGTGGAACCAAGACCAGGGTAGAAACTGTACCTGATGAACTGCTGGAGGCTCAGGGAAGGCAACGGAGAGTTTAAAACTCCAGGAGAACTCTCGCATCTTTGTGCCTTTGCCTGCTGGAGCTCTACCAGTTTCTCCCCGGTGAATATTAGAGAAAAGTCCCCTCCTGCCTGTAGCAGGGCGGGGGTGAGGGGTGGCGGGGGGAGCAAAAGGACCCCTTTTGTAATGTGCCAGAGCATTCTGTTCTTAACAAGGCCAACCTCAGGAGAAACTGTTTAGCTAGAACTGAACCTGTTAGGATTTTTATCACAGCCTAAATAACCAGGGGGCAGGAAATCTCCAACTCCAGCTCCTGGGTTGACAGGCACCACTGCAATCCGCAGTCCTGGCATGCACAGACTCACTGGAGGTCTGTGACGCAACCGTAGGCTTCTCTTCCCCCTCTTCCCCCAACCCCCCTCCCTACATCACTAAAAGTCTGTTCACTGGAGTTTCTTTAACTCTGTATAGCATGCCTGGTTTCTAACTAATAATTACAAGGCAGATTAATAGGCACAAATGCAGTTTGAAGAGACAGAGCAAACATCCCAAGACTCAGATGTGGCAGGGATGTTGGAATTATCAGACTACAAATTTAGAACAACTATGATTAATATGCTAAGGGCTCTAATGGAAAAGCAAAAAATAAGCAAGGGCAGATGGGAATGTGAGCAGCAAAATGGAAATTCTAAGAAAGAATTAAGTATATTGTGCCTCTCCCAAAAGATTCAGTGCCCCCAGGAGATTATCAGCAAAGCACATCCTAATTCTAGGTGCTGCTCTGAGTGTGGCCATGTGGCTTTCAAAATTCCCTATCTGCATGTCCTTGGACAAATCACAGGAGGGCAACAGTCACCATTTGGCGTGCATGACCTCCTTGACCTCCTGTTTTGTGTAGTATCCCGTACACATTGACACCTAATAAAGTTTGTTTTTTAAAGTATACAGAGCAGGTGATAATGACATGCTGCCCTTCATAAATCAGGCAACATCCTGATTTATAGCAACATAATACATCCACTAGCAATTGCCAGGAATAGGATGTGCCAGCTCAGTGCAGAGCTGGAGAAAACAACCAACTCAGCAATCCTCGCCTCCTCCCAAACACACAATCCGATGGTGACTCCAGAATATTATTACTCAGGCGGGCCTTCAGTGAGGATCATCATCATCAAGAAATGCTGGGTGACATCTTTTCTCCAAACCATCCAAAGAGACTTCTTGGGTAAATCTGATAGTCAGCTCCACACCATTATCTTCCAGCAGAAAATGACTTCAGGGATTTCTTCCAGTCATGGCCATGCATTGGCATACATCTGAAAGATGCAACTAAGAAAACAACTCTTCTGATCTGAAATGTTCTCCTCCGTTAAGACATCATCGCCAATTTAAGTGATCACCTCCCACCAATTTAAGTGATCACCTCCCTCCTGATTTCCTAGTTTTGTTTTGTTCATTTCATTCATTATATGTCTTAATTCAGGCTCAGCCCCCCTGGGGATCTCTGGTTCTGGCTTCCACCCACCCACAGGACAGATATCCCTTCCCGAGAGCTTCTTTCTGTCCAGATGCAGATGAAAGGAATGGGATGGGAGAGCATCAACAACTAGACAGCAGGGCTGTGCTTACAGTGAAACCACACGAAATGAAGATGACCACCCAGCCATTTTTGTTCTTCAGAGGATGTACACATATTCAGAGGAATTGAACTGAAATTGTGGTGCAAACGCAGCCCCAGCCACAGGCCACTGGGAACTGACAGGACAAAAGAATCTCCAAGGTGTGGAAGACAGCCTGTCATGGCGTCATCCTCCACCCTCATCCCCACTTCTGCACCCCAGAAACCTTGGCAAAGCTCCCTCCTTGGCTGCTGCGCATGTTCGGACATTGTGTTCATTCATCCAGTCAGTTCTCGCCCTCAGCACCCCCACTTTTTATTAAGTTCCTTTTAATGACCTTCCTCCCAACTAGGGAAATGATAAGGACTCGATTTCCTATAAATGGTATAATTTATCCTTTCTAAAATACTTTTTCTGCCCTGGCTGGTGTAGCTCAGTGGATTGAGCGCGGGCTGGGAACCAGAGGGTCCCGGTTCGATTCCCCGTCGGGGCACATGCCTGGGTTGTGGGCCAGGTCCCTGTGAGGGCCATGTGAGAGGCAACCATACATTGCTGTTTCTCTCCCTCTCTGTCTCCCTCCCTTACCCTCTCTCTAAAAATAAATAAAATCTTTAAAAAAAATACTTTTTCCATTCCTACATCATTGGGGGTTATAGTAAATTTACAGGGTGATAATGAATTTTCAGAGTCTCACTAGCAGCACACCTAGACTTCTAATGGCATAGAAAAAAAATACTAGTGTGTATGTGAATTGCGTACAATTGACTGGTCTATGAAAGAGAAGGATGGGTTATAAAACTGGCTTTTGGTTTTTGTTCTTATTTCTCTTAATGATCTTTCAAATATTCTCTTTTAAAAAGGACTCTTGGTTTTGTTTACATGGTAAATCACATTTATTGATTTGTGAAGGTTGTGCCAACCTTGCATTCCTGGAATAAATCCCATGTGACCATGGTGTATGATCTTTTACATGCATTGCTTCATTTGGTTTGCTAATATTTTGTTGAGGATTTTAGCATCTATGTTTCAGGGATATTGGCCTATTGTTTTCTTTTCTTTCTTTTTTTCTGTAGTGTCTTTATCAGGTTTTGGAATTAGGATAATGATAGCTTCATAAAATGAGCTGGGGAGCATTCTCTCCTCTTGAATTTTTTGAAATAGTTTGAGAAGGATCAGTGTTAGTTTTTCTGGGAATGTTTGGTAAAATTAATCTGTGAAGCTCTCTGGCTCAGGGTTTTTGTTTATTGGGTTTTTTTTTTTTAATTATTGCTTCAATTTCACAAGATGTAACCTGTCTATTCAGATTCTCTGATTCTTCCTGATTTAGTTTTGGAAGATTGTACATTTCTAGGAATTTATCCATTTTATCCAGGTTGTCCAATTTGCTGGCATATAGTTGTTCATATTTTCTTACAATCCTTTGTATTTCTTTGGTGTCAGTTGTTATTTCTCCCCTTTCACTTCTGATTTTATTTGTTTGGGTCCTCTCTCTTATTTTCTTCATGAGTCTGGCTATGGTTTGTCAATCTCGTTTATCTTTTCGAAGAATCAGCTCTTGGATTCATTGATCTTCTGTATTGTTTTTTTAGACTCTTGTTTATTTCTGCTTTGATCTTTATTATTTCCTTGTTTCTACTCACTTTTGGCTTTGTTGATTCTTGGGGTTTGTTGCTCTTTTTCAAGTTCCTTTTTTATAAAGTAAGATTGTTTATTTGAGTTTTTTCCTTATTTCTTAAGACAGGCCTGTAATGCTATGAATTTCCCTGCTAAGATTGCTTCCCTGTGTCCTACAGATTTTGGGTGGTTGTGTTCACATTTTAATTTGTTTTAAGGTATCTTTTGACTTCTTCCTTGACCTCATTGTTGACCCATTCATTGTTTAATAATGCATCAGTTAGCTTCCATGTGTTTGGGTATTTTTCAGTTTTCTTCTTGTGATTGAATTCTCGTTTCATGGCATTGTGGTCAGAGAAGATGCTTGATATGATTTCAGTCTTCTTAAGTTTATGGAGACTTGTTTTGTGTCCCAGCGTGTGGTCTATCCTAGCAAATGTTCCATGTGCACTTGAGAAGAATGCATATTCTGCTGCCTTGGGTTGAAATGCTCTGTAGGTATCAATTAAATCCATTTGATCTAGTGCGTCATTTAAAGCCGCTGTCTCCTGGTTGATCTTCTGTCTGGAAGATCTATCCATTGAACTCAATGGGATATTAAAATCCCCCGCTACTACTGTATTTCTGTTGGTCTCTCCTTCTATGTCCATCAAGATTTGCTTTATATATTTAGGTGCTTCTGTGTTGGGTGCAAAAATGTTTACTAGGTTTATATCCTTTTGTTGGGTTGTTCCCTTTATCATTATGTAGCATCCTTCTTTATCTCTTACTATAGCCTTGGTTTTAAAGTCTAATTTTGCAGAGGTAAGTATTGTCACTCCAGACTTTTTTTCCTTTCCATTTGCATGAAATACCTTTTTCCAACCCTTTACTTTACTGTCTGTGTGTATCTTTCATTCTGAGGTGGGTCTCTTGGTGACTATATGTATATAGTCACGAAGAGATATTGTTACCAACCGAATATTGTTAACTAATCCCTGAGTTGCAAGGTTAATAGGTACTGATCCACGCATTTATGATTTTCATTTTCAAAGGCTTTCCAACTTTCACCTGATTCACTGGATTGAACATCCAAATCTACAGGGGACCTCAGAGTAGAGGTCTCCAGAGCTTGGCCTTTGTCTTGACAGTTTTAAATCACATGTTGTGTGTTCGAGTGTGCATTTCCTTTGCTGAAATCAGATCATTATGATAAGAAAATGTTCTATTCCATTGGCATTATTTCCTAAGTAACTCTTAATTCCATTTTTATAAGTAGATATAGTTAACTCATAGACTGGCAGCTTTTGTGGAAATTCTTTCTCTCTTCTCCTTCCTGAGCTTATTCTAATGTCCAACCGTAACTTGTAACCGTGTGTCTAGTTTTGATGAAATGACCCCATTTGGTCCCAATCAGCTTAGCAATGGAGACTGTCATCCTTAGGGACTGAGTATCACAGATTTAAGGTAAAAATTAACAAACTAAAGTGTTATAGAGGGAAAACTTCACAGGCAAATCCCCCTAAAGACACCCTTTATGCAAAGTTGAGACTTTAGGGAGAAATAGTAAAGGAAAATAATGACTAGACTAATAACTTTGCATGTGAATAAAATATTCGATGTACTGAAGTAGGGAGCTTTCTTCGAGGATGAATCTGAATATGATGTGCCAGAGGCTCCCCTGAGTATCCTCAAGCCTGCCTGCTCCTTCTGTGCTGCCATAAAAGGGTGGACTTGTACCCAACATGTCACCTCACCTCTGTACCTCTGCAGAAGTCCTTTCATCTGGAGGCTTCCAAGTGTTTTCACATGTGGAAATGGACCAGCCTCATCATCACTTCTCTCCCCAGATATGGTTCATTTCTGTAGCACAGACATTTACCTACACGGCTACTCGAGGTCCCCTGAGAGGTCCCTGTGGAATGTGCAAATGGATGTTTCAGGTGTAGAAGTACCTCGCAGCCTCACTGCAGATCCCAACTCACTGTCTCCTTTGGCAAGTACCTCTGGAGGGATGGATGACTTTCTTTAATCTTTACAGCAAGGCCCCTAGCAGGTGGCTTTTCCTCAGGCTCACCAAACGCCCCCCGACCTGGAAACCCAGTCTCAGCCTTGCTCCTTCCTGTCTCATCTGCCCAAAAGATGAGTGAGGACAGACATGCATTTTAAAGACACTTTATGACTCCCTTTGATTAAATAGTTGGCCATGTTTTCTTTTCTTGCCCCAAACTGTTCTATCAATTGAAATGTTTATCAAACATTTACTTCATTGCCACTCACTGTGCTGGACTCAGGGACCACTGCGGTCATGCCTCTCCCTTCACGGGAAGGATGGACAGTGACAGGAATCAGGTGCCCTGCGGTCAGGGCTGTGAAGACCACAAACGGGATGGGCTGGGTGAGGCGGTAGGAGCGGGTGGCTCAGGGAAGCCCTCTCCTTGCACGTGGTATTTGAACAGAGACCTGGAACCTGAGAATAAGCCAGATTTTTCTTTTTCTTTCACTTTTTTTACATCTTACAGATTGTCATTTCTAATAAAGTAAACATCAATCTTTAATATCCCACATTGTAAAAAAAAAAGGTCTTTGGGGATCCTTTTATTCTTTTTCCAGAGTAAAATTGTTATGAGACCAAAAAGTGAGAAAACCACTGCAATTTGTCCCCAGCTGCCATTGGTCCACTTCCTGCTCTGACCTCACAAGGCCCCACTGTGACGGGCCACTGGCCGCTCCTATAGAAAGAAGCTCCTGGCTGGTGGAGGATTTGTCCGTTAGAGCCCAGGAAGCTGACTGAGGTGACCTGTTGGACTTGGACAAACTTTCTCCCTTTCTTTTTTCATTTCTTTTGTTTTGTTCTTTTTCCATTTTGGGTTTTCTTTTCTTTTCTCTTTGATTTTTTAATTTTGTTTTGCTTTTTTTTTTTTCCTTATTTTTTTCCATTTGAGTTTTCTTCTCTTATATTATTTTACTTTTTTTAACATTTTTATTTCTATATTTTGTTTACATATTATTTACATATTTTTATATATCATATATTTTTATATATTATATATCAGTTGTGTATTTTATATATTTGTATATTATATATTATTTATATTACATATTGCATATTTTAATATACAATTTATAGATTATATATTACTTGCATATTTTAATATATAACTTATATATTGTTTCCATATTTTATTATTTATATATTTTTATATATTTTATAATCTGTTCATTCAAATTTTTAATTTTTATTTTTAAAGTTTTTAATTTTCATTTTGAAATTTATTTTGTTATTTTCATTCTTTTGATCTTTTTGTAATTTTTATTTTCTTTTATTTTGTCCTCAAATTTTTGTTCATTTTTTTAATCTTATTTTACTTTATATATTATTTGGTTTTCATTTTGAAGTCACCATGTCTAAAGACTTTACAGCCACCTTTGGCAACAAGAAGCACCATATTGGTGATTATATACCCCTCAAATCAATTGGCTGGGGATCCTTTGCAGAAGTTAAACTGGCCCGGCACTGCCTCACTGGGACCAAAGTGGCCTTCAAAATCATTAGCCAGTTGGGCTTGACTACCGAGTTTGAGGAAATTAAATCTCTGGAGACCTTACATCACCCGAATATCACTGCACTATTTGAGGTGATCACCACCCGGGACAAACATATACTTTTCATGGAACACGCCAGCGGAGGTGACCTGTTTGATCACCTGCAGGAGTGCGGCCGCAAAAGTGAGCACGAGGCCCGACCCATGTTCAGACAAATGATTTCAGCTCTTCATTACTGTCATCAGAAAGGCATCGTGCATCGTGATCTGAAGCCAGAGAACATCCTTCTAGATGAGGAGCTCAATATCAAGGTGGCAGACTTCGGTTTCAGCAGAGACTTCACTAATTATAAACTTACAACCGTCTGTGGCACCTTCTCTTACATGGCGCCGGAGATTTTAGAGCGGCAGGTATACGACGGCCCGAAGGCAGACGTCTGGAGTCTGGGGCTCATCCTCTACCGTATGG